>CAJVPV010000435.1:0-22145 GCA_910591835.1 Acaulospora morrowiae | reverse complement strand
ATTATGTAAGTTGGAAAAGAGTACTCAGTAGGTTGTCAATTGGTGATATAAATCCTGAATTATTCGCGTACTGGGCGTGAAAAAGATCATAAGAAATTTGTGATATTAATTCATCAAGATTTTCATTATCAAGAATTAAATTATCAGGTAATTTTATCACATCTTTTTCAATATTAGAATATATGTGCTCTTCTCCTTTATCAACTCTTAATAAAAAATCAACAAATTCTTTTTCTTCAATATTATGTTGTTGTTGAACTCTCATATTAATTGTTAATTGCATAGTTTGAATATCTTTCCAAAGAATAGAAGATTTCAAACATGCATCAACAATTTGCTCCTGAGTATAATAACTGATAATATTTGTCTAAAATCACCAACAAGAATAACAATTTGCCATCAAATAATTTATCCACATTTGTTAAATCTCTAAATGTTCTATCAATAGCTTCAAAAGCATACCGATATATCATTGATACTTCATCTCATAAAATAACCTTGGCAATTCTAATTAGATTAACTAATTCTGATTGTTTATCAATTGCTAAAGTAATAGTTTCTTCTAACTTTAATAGAATTTTGAACCTTAAATATATAGTTTTTCCTCTATTCATTAATAATGTAGCAATTCCTGAAGATGCCATAGCAATTGCAATTCCATTTAAACCATTTGAAGATCTTACATAAGCTAGAATTATATTGTAAAGAAATGTTTTTCCAGTTCCTCCAGACCCATCAATAAAAAAAACATTTTGATCAATTTTATTATTAATTGCTTTTATAATAGTATCAAAAAATTAATTTTTGATCCCTATCTAATTTATCAAGATGTTGCAAAGTTTGTTGAATTTCATCCTAATTGTAATTTTGTTCTTCAGCAATCAATAAATTTTGATTATTCTCAAGTAATGAATAATCAGATTTTGGAAGATCTGGAAAATTCGTCAAGATTGTTTCATTTTGAATCAAAAATCTTTCAATATCAATTAATGCTTTTGTAATACTTGTTAATTGATCATCCCCTTTTTTAATAAAATCTTCAATCATAGCAGCAATATGATTATTCCAAAGAGATTTGATACTTGTAGGTTGACAATATAATAATATAGTAACAAATAATTGCCTTAATTGTATTGGCATTTGATATGTTGTTGCTTCAGAAAGACAAATATCATATTCATTATCATCATCTACTAAACCAAGTTAATATGCAGCTTCTTTGAAAGTATTATATTGTATTCCATGAATTGTTTTTAAGTTATCAAATAAAGTTGCTCTAGAAATAAAAGTTAATAATATTTTTAAATAATATCTTTCTTTATCCTTTGGATTAACAAAATAAAGTCGAGAAATAACTTTTTCACCACCTCTTTTTCTTTGATATCAATTATTATTTTTCCAAATAAAATATTTGGGAAAATCAATATATTTTAAATTTTGAATTTCATCAATATTTGAATTACTTGCATATATTTCAAAATATTTTGTTAATTTGGTATGTACATTTTTTTCTAAAATTGATATTAATTCATCAATATCTTAAAAATAATTATTTGCTGATTTGGTAAATGAACTGGAAGTCTTTCAACTTTATGAGATCTTTGTTGCATGTTAAAATTAAATAATCTTCAAATTGCCTCTGAAACAGAAATATATCTTGCATTAACATATTTTTTAATTTCATCTTGAGAGTTAACAATTGATACTAAAACTCTGTCTTGATTTTTATAAATATATTTGTAGAGATATTTAACTGATGTAATACTTGAACATATCTCTACATTAATATGACAATTATATTTTTGACTAAGATATGGATTATAAGGAACAACCCATCTGTTATCAATATCAATTGCAATTCCTCTTTTTTTAATAATTCTTCCATTATCTCTCCTTTTATAAATAGGATATCCAGAATTATTGATAGATGTTGTTGCTATAAAATCTCTGGGATAATGTTTACTACATTTTCCATCCACCATGCATGGAGATGATGGATTAATAGCACCACAAGGTCCATGAATCATATTTCTACTAATTGTTTCAAATAATTTGGGTTGATTATTTTCATCAGGAATTTCAGCAGATATGATATTATCAAAATCTTCAGGAGTTTGTGGTTTATCTCTAGATGCTAATATTATTAAAATATGAGCATGTGGTAAACCTCTTTTTTGAAATTCTATAACATGAACATGAGCAATAACTTTTCCAAGTATTCCTTTTACAAATAAATCTTGAGTAATGGCTTTTACTTTTAAATTAAAAACCCTTGCAATTATATCAGGTCTATCTGATGTATGTTGATTTGGTAAAAGTTCATCAACAATTTCAGGCCAATTTGGATTGCAGGTAATAGTTATAAAAAGATCTGGTTTACCAAATTCTCTAACAATTGCCATTGAATCTTGATATAATTGTTGTAAATATCTTGTGGATCCAGTAAATGAAGATGATAATATTATCTTTTTTCCAATTTCATTAATATTGGTATCTTCATTAGAAATCATATCACCTAATCCTTGATAAATCTCAGATCTAAATTGTTTTTGGTTTTGAGAATGCCATCTTAAATTGCTGGTTTCCCATTTAACATATTGATCCACAATATATTGTTGAAATAATCTTCCTGCAAGATGAATAATACTTCTTGATTTGTTTGAATCTCTAATCATAAATCTATAAACCACAAATTCTCTAATTGTAACTCTTTTAGGTTTAGTTTTTTGTTTAATTTTTGATAATTTTAAATTTTCATCATCAGATTGTGATAAATTATCATCAGATTCAATTTCCATAACTTTTTCTTTTCCTTTAGATTCTTCTTTCAATTCACTTATGCTAGAAAAAGATTCAAGAACAAGTTCATCAAAAAATTGACTTGTTTCTGTATGTAATTCTTCATACTCAATTGTCTCAATCTTTTGTGCATTTGCTTTCTAGATTTCATCATGCCAACCATATTCTCTAAAAGGAAATAAAAGTTGATATTGTAAAGGATCATATGCACCATGTAATTCAGATATTTTTTTGAGTTTATGATTATGTCTTTTAATTAAAATATCTCTTTCTTGTATTTTTTCAACATCTTCTAAACTAATTGCAGCAATTTCTTCTATAGTTAGTATATTATATAATCTCATATCTTTTTCATGAGTATTATAAATTACAATACATAATACATCTTGATTTTCTGATTCATTTATTATTCCAGTACTTACAAATATATGTACAAATATTAATATCAATTAATTCCTTTTGAAGTTCAATTAACATTTCATAATTTAATGATTTGTTCATTATTTCATGTCATCTATTGACTTGATTAACATAATTTGTGAAATCATAAAAATAAATTTGTGCAAATTTTGGATCTTGACCTGAATAAGGCATAAGTGACCAATTTGATGATAAAGTTCTTCTTGAATTCTAAAAGTATATACTTTTTCTTTAGCATTAACAAGATCCCTATCTAATTAAGTTCTAATTGATATAAATGCAAATACTTGATTGTATGCATGTATTTGATTTACAAAAGGTTAATTAGTATTAGGATCTTCAGTAATAAGTAAATTATATATAATTTCTGGTGCAAGAGCAAGTGAAGCCAATTGTATGTCTATTTAAACAACAGAAACTCTTGGTTTCTTCTTTTCATTTTAGAGCATAACAATATTTACAAATAATATTCATCTTTTTCTAATTGATACCTATTATTTATAATATTATCACCTTGAATATTATTTTCTTTATATTTATCTAATTTGTTATGACCAATTTTATAAAATTGATTAAATTCTTTTTTCTTTAATTTTTGATATCTTTGTTTTATTTTTTATGATTTTTTTTTTTTTCAATTTCCTCAATATTTTTAGATTCTCAATATTTTTGTATTCTTTTTTTAGTAGCTTTTTGTATTTTAATTCTTTTTTCAGAAGATATTTGAAAAAAACTTGCTTGAGAAGAACTTGTTTGAGAAGAACCTGTTTGAGAAGAACTTGTTTGAGAAGAATTTACTTGAGTTGAAGATTCAGCAATTGTTTCTTCTTGAAATGATAAAGATTCATCCAATTGTTTATAATAATAATATTTGGTAGAATAAATTCTTGCCATTCTTCTTTTCTTTTTCTCTTTAGTTTCATTGGCAGGTTCTGGATAAGCATCTAAAATATATTGAAGAATTGGTCGAGAATCTTTTTTAAATTTTGGTGGCATCTTAACAAAATAAAAAAATTATATTTGTCTTTTATTTTTTTAATTCTTTGTATAAAATAATTTAATATAAAGATAATTTTATTAAATCTTTTTTTTAAAAAATTTTATATAAGATTTCAAATAAGTTTTGAATATAGTAGGAGAATTTTTTTTCTCCTCAATAAAAAAATTAATCCAAAAATTTTTTTCTTTAATATTTTGAGGCTTACTCCAATTATATATAGTTATAGGCTTAAAAATTTGTTCATTGGCTCAAAAAATATTAAATATAATATTTAATATTTGAAAAATTATAAATAAAAATTATAAAATATTTAGTATATATATTTAACAATTTTAATATTTAAAACTAATATATAAATATAATTTATTATCAAACTATTTTTAATTAAATCAATTAATTTATAATCAAATTATCTTTAATTTTAATTAATTTAATTAATAAATTTATAATCTGATTATCTTGAATTTTAATTAATTTAATTAATTTATAATTTAAAATTAAGCTTAAAATTAAATTTTATATTTATTAATATATAATATTCGATATATTAAAATTATATTAAGAGTTAAACCCATCAAAAAATCCAAAAGCTGAAAAGACATGAAAGGTATTCTCCTTACCTCATATATGCCACACCCCTATAGCATTGGTATATTATCTGTGCATCAACTATGCAGCACTTGTGCAGATGAATTTGTAGTGAAATTTTCATACTTATTATATTTTTAATAATCAGAATTTATTCTGGTGTGTATTTTGGAAATCAAAATTATTATGATCCAGAAATTTCACACAAGTTTGCCTGCACAGGTGCTGCACAGGTGATGCACAGATGATGTGCAATACTGTAAGGTGTCACATAAGTGAGGTAAGAAGAACAGCCATCCTGTCATTTATTTTTGGTAATAAATCTCTGTTATAAAAAGCAGAAAAATCTAAATTCCGAAAAAAGGTTTAAACCCATCAAAATATACAAAACCCAAAAACAAAAATTCCCAAAATTCCTATAAAAAATCAAAAAAAAAATCCAAATGCCGAAAAAAAGACAAAAAAAATCTGAATTCTGAAAAAAAATTCAAAAAACCTGAATCCTGAAAAAAAGAAAAAAAAAGATCCGAATTCAAAGAAAAAAAAAACCAAATTCCAAAAAATAAAATTAAAAAAAAAGAAAAAAATCCAAATTTCGAAATAAAAAAAAAAACATCTGAATCTCGAAAAAAAAAACAAAATCCTCTTCCAAAAAAATCCAAATCCCGAATTCGAAAAAATTCGAAAAAAAAAAAAAGTCACGGATCTCGAAAAAAAAAAACCGAATTTGAAAAAAAAAGAAAAAGTCACGGATCCCGAAAAAAAAAAACCTAATTTGAAAAAAAAAGAAAAAGTCACGGATCCCGAAAAAATATCAAACCCGAAATTCATGAAAAGTTTAAAATTAAACTTTATATTTTATTTCCCGCATATCACCATTCTATCATCTGCATATAAAAATCAAATCTCCTTATGTCGGACTTTGTATTCTCGGATTTTTAAAGTTTATAGTTACACAGAATCGCGCTTTAGTATTATAACGACCCCTGTGGGGTCGATGTACTTATTTTTAAAGTGACATTTTTTCCTTAATTTCTCATTTATCTTGTTAACATATTAGCTTGTGAGTATGTGGCTAATTATAAGATTTTTTTTAAAAAAACATTACTAATTAATTTTTTACTATTAGTGTGTAAGTATAGTTATATCAACATTACTATAATCAAATTTATCTACAATCAATTTCATTGAACCATTAGCCTGTAAGTATCGAATAAGTTTTATCTATTGATTTTTTTAATCTCAAATCGAATTTACAACCTATTTATTTTTAAACTATTAGGTCGTAAGTACAATGCTCCATTTCCTTTTTTTAAAAAAATATTCTAATTATTTTGTAATCTATTATTTATCAAACTATTAGCCAGTAAGTATAAATCTAAATATGCATATATCTTAAAACATTTTCTAATTGATTTTTATATACGTTCTCCATTAGCCGGTAAGCATACGCCTTTATTTATTTATACGAGAAAAACAGTATTTCTAATCAATTTTCTACCCTATAATTCTTAAATTATTAGCCGGTACGTAGAAGTTTTATTGTAATGCACATGTATATTTAAAACGATGTTTTGCTAATCGATTTTATAATCGATATTTTATTAAACTATTAGCTTGTAAGTACTGTATATGTTTATTAATTTTAAATAACCTTCTGATAATTCATATAATTAATTAATTATTAAATTATTATAGATTATAGTGAGTATGAGTTATAATTTATTATTTATTTAAATTAATAATTATCTAATTGTCTTATGACTTATCGAATCGATTTATCAAACCATTAGCGTGTAAGCATAAGTTTATTTCTTTTCATGTAAAATTTTTTTAAGTAATTTTAATAACATATATTTCATTAAACCATTAGGGAGTGAATATATGTTATATTTTTATTTATAGTAGTTGTTATATTACCATTTTTTTAATCGATTTCATTATAATATATTCAATATCAGTATGTGCGTATAAGTTATGTTTTTATTTATATGTTTGTTTTTAAAACCACATTCTTAACTGAATTTATATTTATTAAACTAACAGTCAGTAAGAGTTTGCATTTATTATAGTGTCCATCATGGGTATATGTTTTATTAATCTTTTGATTAATTAAATATTTATTTTATAAATCATTAGCAAGTGCGTATAAATTTATTTTCGTATTTACTTTTAAAAATCATATTATTAACCGAATTTATAATATAATTATTTATTAAACTAACAGACTGTAAGAGTTTACTTTATTATAATATCGTTTTATTAATCTTCTGATTAACTATATAATTATTTTATTTATTAAATTATTTTAGCTTATGGTGTGTATGGATTGAAATTTATTATTTATTTAAATTAACAACTATCTAACCGTCTCTGTGGCTTATCGAATTGATTTATCAAACCATTAGCGTGTAAGCATAAGTTATATTTTATATGTATATGCTTTATTATTTTTAAATAACCTTCTGATTAACTATATAATTCCATTATGAATTGATTTATCCAACCATTAGCGGGTAAGCATAAGTTTTATTATTTTCATGTGAAGTTTTTTTGGATAATTTTAATAACATTATTTGATAAAACCATAGAAAGTGAGCATAGGTTATGTTTTTATTTATAGTAGTTGTTCTATTAACATTTTCTAATCGATTTCTAATTAACTTTATAACACATTGATTCTGTAAACTATTAGCTCGTGAGTATAAATTGTTGCAACATTCTCTCTGATCGACTATATATAATTATTTATTTTATTGATTATTAGACTGTAAGTACAAATTGTTGCAAAATTCTCTCCGATCGACTCTATACACTTAACCATTATTTTATTGATGATTAGACTGTAAGTATGAATTGTTGTAACACTCTCTCCGATCGATTATATATAACTATTTATTCTATTGATGATTAGCCTGTAAGTATAAATTGTTGCAACATTCTCTCCGATCAATTCTATACGCATAACTATTTATTTTATTGTTGATTAGCCTGTAAGTATACAGTATTTTTGCTTTATGGTCAAACCATTTTTTCTAATATTTTTTATATTTAAACTATTAGGGTGTAAGTAGATTTTGCAATAAAAACAATTATATCATTATATCATTCAATTAATTTTAAAACATATTCTTTAAACAATTAGGCTGTGAGTATACAGGACATGTTTTATATATGCTTTTAAGCGACTTTTCTAATTGATTATTTATTTATTAAACAGTCTGTAAGTATAACCTTTATCAAATTGTACTCTTGGAACTATGCTTTGTAAATAGTTCTATAACATAATTATTTTATTAAAACGATTATAGCTAGTAAGTATCAATTATATTCGTTTTTTTGGGGGGATTATTTATTTAATCAATTCATAAATTATTAAACTTTTAGCGTGTGAGTATAAGTTTTATTGTAATAGGTTTTAAAATAACATTTTTCAAATATCCCAATCTATTTATTTTATCGAATTATTTAGCCAGTAAGTATAATGAGATATGTTTTTTTTAAAGTAATGTTTCTCTAATGGCTTTGAACTTTTTAGCATGTAAGCATAATGTTTTAAATTGATTTCTTAAACAATATTTTTTGATTAATTTCGAATCTATTTGTTCTTTGCTATTAGACGGTAGGCATTAATATATTTAATTTGTAATTTAAAAAACAAATTTTTAATATTTTATAACTTCACTAAACTACATATTAGTGGGTAAGTATAAATTTTACATTTGCCTTTAAAACAATATTGATTTCATGACCAATTATTATAATCTATCAGGAGGTAAGCATAAGCCTTTTTTTAAAAAAAAGTAGTTTTTTTTCTAATCGATATTTCTATTTTTTTTCAAATTATTAGTCTGTAAGTATAAGCATTAACATTTTTTTTCCTTTTTAAATAAAACATTCTCTAATAAAAAATTTTCCTTTATTAATTGCCTCTAAAACTATTAGTAAGTATAGGTTATATATATATACTGTATATACGTATAATTTTTTGAACAACAGTTTATAACCCACTTATTTTACTAAACTATTAGTCAGTAAGTATAAATTCTATATACAGTATATGCTGTATACAGTATATAATTGCACGCAAAAAATAACATTTCTTTATTGATTTTATTAAACCATTATTAGCCGGTAAGTAACGTTTCTCTGATCGAAGATATAACCTGTTTATTTACATAAAACTATCTTTTTATTAGGCGGTAAGTATATGCCTTATTGAATTTTATCTCTTAAAATAAAACTCGAATTGATTTTGTAACCTATTTATTTATATAAACACATTCTTTTATTAGACAGTGAGTATAACCTTTGTTGAATTTTTCTCTTAAAATATTTTTTGCTAATCGACTTATTTATAAATTATTAGTTTGTAGGTATCATATACTGTATAAGTTTTGTTATGGTTTTAAAATAACTTTTCTAACCGATTATAATTTATTTCATCAAAATAATAGACTGTAAGTAGGATTTGGTATATGAATGTTTTAAAATAACCTTTCTAACTACCCATTAATTTATTTATCAAACTATTAGTCAGTCTGTAAGATTCGTTATAATGGTTTTTTATAATAACTTTTCTAAATGGTTCATTATTATGTATCCTTTTATCAAAATAACTTTTCTAACAAGCCGATAATTTGTTTGTTAAACTATTAGGATGTGAGTAAAATTTGTTATAATATTTCTTATGTTGACTTTCTAACTGATTTATAATCGACATTTATCAACTGTTAGGGTGTGAGTATATGTTTTAGTGTATTTGGTTTTTTTAAAATCATTTTTTTCTCTAATTAGTTTTGTGACTTGTTTATTTTATTAAACCATTAGTTAGTAAGTGTATATTTTAATATGATATACTGTATATGTTAATTCGACACTATAATTGATTTAATAACCTATCTATTTTTTTAACCATCAGTACGTAAGCATAAGTATTATTATACTTGTTTGTTTATTATACACGTTTCTTTTCTTAAAAAAAGAAGAAATGAAAACAATTAATTTATTAAATTATTTATTCATCTAACTTTAGACAGTAAGTATAAATTTTTTGTTATTGCTTATCAACATTTTTTTCCAATCGATTTGTTGTTATAAAATTGTTTTTTTTACTATTAGCGGGTAAGCATAAGTATTATTATATCAATTTTTTCTTGGTAAAAAAAAAAGTTCTATCAAACCATTAATTTCATCAACTATTATTAGAGAGTGAGTATAAATTTGTGATATTTTTATTGTTTTGATCCAATTTTCTAATCGATTTTACTATTTTTTTAAACATTAGCATGTAAGCATAAGTATCATAATACTTTTTTTTAAAAAAAATGTCGCAGTAATTAATTTATTAAACTATTTACTATCGATTGTTTAGACAGTAAGTATAATTTTTTTTTTGCTATACTTTTAAAAATAATTTTTTTCTAATCGATTTTCTAATTCTTTTAAAAATATCAGCAAGTAAGCATAAGTGTCGTAATGTTTGTTTGATTTATAGTACCTGTTGCTTTTCTTTTTAAGAAATTGTTTTGATTAACCATTTATTTATCAAACTTTTAGCCAGTAAATATTAGTTTTTTTTTGTTATTACTTTCGAAAATATCATTTTATCTAGCGGATTTTTTTTAACCATCTATTTATTTAAAAATATTAGCTAGTGAGTATAAGTTATTATATTAAATTAATTTAGAATAATACTTCTCTAACTGACATTTCTTTCCAATATATTAGCCTGTAAGTATATGGTTTGCTACTTATTTATTTTTAAGACAGCATTCGTTCTGTTGATTTTTAACTTATTTATTGAATTAAATAATTAGATTGTAAGTATTATCTATTGTATTTACTCTTGAAATTACACTTCTTTGATGGATCTTTCTAATTTCATCGGTTTTGTTCTGCCATTAGACAGTATGTATAAGTTTTGTTGTATTTGTTTTTCATATAAATCTCTTCGATTAATTTTATTAATTATTTTATTTATTAAAAAAGGCATGGATTGTAAGCATAAGTTTTTCATACGGTTAATTTTTTTAAAAAAATTGATCATTTTTCTAATTACTTTTGTAACTTATTTATTTCATTAAATTATTAGCTAGTAAGTCTAAGTTTGTTATATTTATCTTGTTTTATTAGTCTTAATACAATTTTCTAATTGATTAATTCAACAAACAAAACTTTTAGCCGGTGAGTATATGTCTAGCATACTTTTTTAAAATTTTTTCCCTGTACATTTTCTAAACTATCTATCTATTTATTGTTACCTAATTATTAGTTAGTAAGTATAATAATATTTTTTTTATGGCATCGTATCTTTCCTTTAAAATTAATAGTTTTCCAACCGTCATATTTAAATTTACTTTATTAATAATATTAGAAAGTAAGTACTGCATTTATTTGTTTTATTAAACATCAATTCTCTACGATTTTTTATAACCCATGCATTTATTTTATTAATTATAAGCAAGTAAGTATGAGTTTCATTATACTGTGTATATGTTTATCACATACATATTTCTTTAAAACCTTTCTTGTGTTGATTTTAACCTATCTGCTTACTTATTTATTAAACAAAATATTAGCCAGTAAGTTAAAGTTTTAACTTTAAAATAACATTTTAATTAATTTTATGACCATTAATTATTAACTTATTTGCTTACTTTATCTATTGAACAAAAATATTAGCCAGTAAGTAAAGGTTTTATTACATTTGCCTCTTTTTAAATAACATTTTAATCGATATTATAATCATATGTTTATTAATCTATTAGAAAGTAAGTGTGATTTTAACGTCTTATTTTTTAAAGCAACATTTCAAATCAGTCCTATAACCTATTTATACAATCAAACTATCAGCCGGTAAATATAAGTTTTTTTTTTTAAAAAAAAATTATTTCTTTAATCTATTTAGTAATCCATTTTTATTAAATCATTAGATGGTAAGTATAAGTTTTATTATATTTACTTGTAAATTATCATTCTTTAAGCTAATTTATATACTTACCGTATTTATTTTGTTAAAATTATTAGTCGGCAAGTATTATTTTATTATGTTTGCTTTCATAATTACTTTAACCGACTTATCGCGTAATTTATTTTAACTATTAGCCAGTACGTATTAGTTTTATTTTATCTGTATGTATATATGGTCATGCAATTTTTCTAATTAATTTTACATATTGTTAAACTAAAAGCCGGTAGTTATAAGTTTTATTACATGCTCATTTAAAAAATGTATTTCTACAATTGATATTCAAATCATTTATTTATTAAATTATTAGTCAGTGAGTATAGGGTTTATTGTACAGTATTTCTATTTATGATTAATATTTTCCAAATTAATTTTATAATATATTCGTTTTTTATTCATAGCCGGTAAGTATTTACGTTTTTAAAATTTACCCAATCGTCTGTAATCCTAATTATTCCCTTAACCACTTAGAAAGTAAGTATTTGTCACATTGTCCTACATTTGTCTCTTAAAAAGTACTTTTCTCTAATCGATTTATACCTTATTTATCTATTAAACCTTTAGCTGGTAAGATCAAGTTTTTATACTTCTTATTTTTTAATTAAACATTATTTCTAATTCATTTATAACCAAATCATTTTAATTTAAACATAAGTCTGTGAGTATAAATTTACTATGGTATATCTTTCTTTTTTTAAATAATCTCTTGATTCATTTTATACTGTTATTTATTTACAAAAAAATTAGGTCGTGAGTATTACTTTTCACGATTTCTTTAATATTCAATATCGTGGTGAAAATATCTTTTCTGCAATTCAAATGTTAATTTACTCTATTTAATACGGTTAGAATAAGAAGCCGAATACCATCAGTTACGTGATGGAGCTTTATGAATTTTTTTTCTCGAAATTCCTTCGAGTTTTTTTTTTCTATAGATATATCTTGTTTTTTTTATACCAAGTTATGAATAGACATACTTTCTTAAGAAAGTTTGTATTGACAGTTAATTTTAGAACAGAATAATATATTGTAATTTTTGGCAAGTTGAATTGCATAAGTTGAGATATTATATTTGAATACTTGTTTGTTTTAAAGAATACAAAAAGGTTGTCAGTTTTGTATGAAAAATATTTCAAGTTCTTTGTTGTATTTGATGGCAAGATTGAAAAGTGTATATTGTAGATTAGAAATTAGAACTTCTGATTGTAGATCAGTAATTTATTTGATATTAAAGATATGTGGATTGTAATATCAGAATTAGAGAAGATTTTTCAATATTGAATTTGTGTTTTATTGTTGGGTTGATTGTTGTTAAAGATTTTTGAGCAGGCTTGAAATAAGAAAGATTATTTGAAATTTGTATTTTATATATAAAAGAAGGACTTAGTTATAAATATATAAAGCTATGTAATTTGTTGTATATTTGGATTTAAGTGATTGGAAGATTGTTTTTTTAATATATTTTATATTATTTAAAACTTAAAGAATAAGGTTACTTAAAGATTTTTTATTAAATATATTATTGAAAATTTTTTTAAATTTAAATTTAATATCTAAAACAATAATTAATCAAAACTTTAATTTTTTTTTAATATAAATTTAATATGTAATTTTTAAATAAAAAAAATAATTTAAATATTATTTTTATTTGCTATATGATGAAAATTTATTTATTTTATATAAAAATTTATTAATATAATTTTTATAATCTAAAGAAAATTTTTATTTAAACAGTTTTTATAAAATAACTTATTAAAATTTTTTATAATAATTTTTTTAAATAATAATTTTTAAAATAATTTTTTACTTACAAATAAATTTTACTTTTCTAAATTTAAAATTAAATAAAAATTAAATAAATACATATTTTTCAATAAAATTTATTTATTTTTATTTATTTTATATTTTAAGATAAAGCTTTTTTAATAATAAAAAATATTTTAATTATATACTTTAATTTTTTAATTAACAATATACTTTTAATTATAACTATAAATAATAAGAACAAATATATTATATTTTTTAATAAATTTTATAATTAAAATAAATAATATTTAATATAACTTAACTTAATTTTTACAATAAAATCTTATATTAAGAAATATAAATGTTATATAATTTCAACAAATAATTTAAATTTATTATCTAAATAATAATTTTATCTAATATATAAATTTATTTTAAAACAATAAATTTATATACAGTAATTCAATAAAATTTATAAATTCACAATTTTATTAATAGATAATAATTTAATGAAAATATCTCAAGTTATTTTTTGAAAAATACAATATATATAATATATATATAATATTTTTATTTTAGAAAAAAGATACAAATGAAGTGCCAATAGTAAAAAAAAACATAAAGTAAAATTGGTGAATGTTATATATTAAGTTTTTGGTATGCAAAATTAATACAGCTCTAAGGTTAAACAAAGGTATAATAATAAATTTTTTAAAAAAATTAGAATATTCTATTAATAAAAATCAAAGGTTAATCTTATAACATTAGAGAAATTAAAGATATTTATACATATACTATATATTAGTATTGTCACAAGTCAGGGGTTTATCAGTAGTAATGACGAAAAACCTAGACTTCATAACATTTCGATAGGAGTATTTATTATAACAAGAAGAAGTTTAAAGGCAGAAAGAGGACAGATTTGGTAAGTTTATATGATTTGGAGGAATTTTATTGGTCATATCAGTGTGATAAGTAGGTTGATTTTAATACTCTTTATTAACTAATTTTTCTCTCCTTTTTTTTACTATATTTCCTTATATTGTTTTTATATTTTTTCTTATAACAAAAAAAAATAACAGAAATAAAATAAATAAAATAAATAACATAAACAAAAGAAATAATGAAAATAAAAGAAATAACAAGATTGAGAGTTAATTACACATTTTGGAAACCTCTATAATGCGCAATTATCATTTCTCAATTTCTAAGCCATATCGTCAATTGTTATTTTCCCATAACAATAGTATCATTGATCACTGTTTCTCCATAATAGTATATATTAATATAATATTCTATTTTTATAGAATTAGTTAATTTACTTGTAAAAGTACAGATAAATATATCAATAAAAATATTTAAATAATAAAGATAATACAGTATAGAGTAATAGAAGGTTATAAATAAAATACTGGTAATAAAGATAATATGGTAGAAATAAAGAAACAAAATAATAATAATAATATACAGTATAATAAATGTATTGTAATATATAACAAAAATAATAAAAGAATTATTTTAAAAAAACCCTTTCTCAAACAAATCTGCGTCTGAATAAAACTACCAAAAAAGAAAATCAAAAATTTTTTCTTCAAAAAAAATTGTAAAGAACCCTGGAGGGTCTTCTTCATCCTCCAAGAGTCAACCCACTGAACCAATCCATACTTTACTTGATATTCTTATCACCGATATCAACAAATGTCTGGCCATGATCTTCCACAAAAACAACATCATCAACAATATATACACTACCTATCATATTGCCAATACTTGCCTCCCAAAATTCGAAAACCCTTCCAAAGCATGGCTAAACTCCAGTATACCTTCAAGAAAATAGTTACGAAGTCCTTAAAGTAATCTCAGCTCCTTTGAAGTACATAAGAAAAGACTTGGAAATTACTACACTGAAGTCAAAACCAATATTCTAAATTCCATGTCGCTAGAAACAATAAACTCCTTTTTTGAATACAGACATACTTTCTGCCTATCTGACAATGACAAAGAAGGAATCATGAAAGCATTAATCAAACAGAAACTCATCTACAGGCTCCATGTCTCTTGGAATAAAATTGATATCAATATTGATGAAGTAGTCAAAACTTTTTTCTTGAAGCAAAAAACAAAAATGCCCATACCCCCTCCAAACACTTCTGTTCTAATTGGGAAAAAGATTAACAACAATAATATGCAGCTTGATTGTGAACCTGAAACAGCATATGCAACTACTCCTGAGTATAACGACAATTATCCCAGCCCACATGCAGCAATCAAAGATCATATAACCCCTTGTGAACATAACAACAATCATCAAAGTACACGTGAAACCATTACAGCCACAACATTAGCTGACACTACCACAATGCCTAATATAATCCTGAGTACAAATACTTTAACACAAACTAATTCCAATATAAAAATTAATGAACAACCTTCTCCCATCCAATCAATTGAAACTTTGGAATCTCTTCTCAACTCATGGACAGATGAAACCAATAAGCTTCTCAAATCAACACAAGTCACAACATCTATCACAAACAACATCAGAGATAATATACTCCTAACGAACAGGAAAAAATCTTAGACTATGTGAGAAATTTAACAAATGCAACAGGACCCCTAAAGCCATTGTCAACCTGTTTCTAAAAATCAAAGCTGATCTAATCGGGTCTCCCAAAACAACCTTGAAAGGTATTTTCTTAAAAATTAAGCACAGGAACCATGACTTCTTTAGAATATTCACCAAGGATGAGCTGATTAAAGGACAACACTAGAAAGAATACGAATCCATTGAGGAAAAATTTCACTCTAACTATCGCAAAGCTAACAATCTGGAATATATTACAAGATCTACTAAAAACAAAATTAAAAAACTAATTAACAAAGCCCTTTTCATCACCTATCTCAGATTGATAGATCTTACTCTTCTTAAATACTGACAAGTAGCTCAATTGCTGGAATATGGCTTCAACTTCTTTGTGAACTGAACTTTGAAGAAAGTAGACTATCAGGAACTATATCAAACCTGCAAGGCAATGATTCAAAAAAACCTACCTGAACTTTCTGAGAACCCAAAGGATATCTCCACAACAATAATAGTCAGACTATCTAAAGCAATTCCAATCACAAAAGCCAGCAACACTAGTGAAATCGCAAGCAGTTTCAGAGCCTTTTACAACTTTGACCTCTTACCTACCTCATACTTTGCAAAAAGACCCAACCTTTCAGTTGACTCAATGGATCTCAACAATAAAATAGACCATCTGTTCCCACTCATGAAGAGATATGAACTAGCAGATCTCAAATTCTGAGTTAATAAACTAAGAGAATTTTACTACATTCCAAGCAAACTTCCTGATTTTTACTTCAATCTTTCTTCACCAAAACCCCATCTTTTACCACCTACAAGGACTTATTTATATATCTCGCCAAACACTTTCCTATGGACAACAGTATTGAGAACTTTAAGAAAGAAGTACAACTTCTTAGAGATAATAACTATGCCGTCAAACATCTTCCACTTGACTATATCAGAGTAAAATGTTCACTTTCTCCTTCTTATTAGTATAGTGAAAACAACTCAATCCCTCTACCAGTTACAACTCAGGAAGAGGCTGACAAGTTAATCAAGGATCTTAAACAAAAGTTTTTCGTAAAGCTCACCTGGGACCTGAATAAATTAGTAACAACCTGACTCAATCAAACAAATCCAAACTTCCTGACTACTTTAATACTGTTGAAACAGAACTTGATATCTCTAAAGAGCAAATGAACAGAGAAACACTTGACTTCAAACAAACTATTACAAAAATCAAAAATAAATATGTAGGAGAAATTCCAAGAAAATGGATTACTCCACTTCTTTTAGAACTATCAGACCTTGCCAATACTAATAAATACCTTACTAAAATCAAGGCTAATCTCTCATTACCTCTCACAGACAACCTCTATCTGAATGACAATATCAAAACTCTAAACAAAATTTTCCATTTCAACAAACTCCCTTTTGAATTTATAATAGAACCCGAGTCACCTGAACCAAAGATGACTCTTCTCCCCAAACTTATTTAATGATAACTACAAACCAGTTCAACTCTTAACCTTCCTTAACCAGTCACATGACAATAAATATTCTTCACAACAATACTCCAAATATACCTCAGCAACTATTATCTCTTCAATCTATTTCAAAAATACCGTCAAAAAATCTAATTACCATATATACTCTCAATGTTCAAGGCCTCTTTCAAAGGGGCAAGCGCAGTGAACTTATCAAGGTAATTATAAATGACTGATGTATCCTCTGCTGCTCTGAAACAAAAGCATCTTCAGGTAACCCACTTCCAAAAAAACTTAACAACTGTACAATCATCTCAAGCATATCATCAACAGGTACAAGCAATAGGACCTATATCATTACCACAAAGTCTATCAGTAATCACATCTTTAACACATTTGCTCAGAACGAATTCCGGTATGCCATTCATCTCAAATTCAAGCCAAAAGTCGATATTATAATAATCTTTTGCTACCTCCTACACAAAAGATTAGCAAGAAAACATGCAGTTATCTTCTTAAAAAAGTTCATCAAAGAACACCAAAAAAAACATATTATTCTGACAAAAGACTTTAACTCCTACCCCCTCAATTCTCCCTTCATTAATACTTCTACCATATCTCACAAACGAGTCATCTACAGATTCCTAAACAAACTTATAGATGTAGCAAAGGCCACCAACAAGGAAAACATATTTACCCATATCACTAATACAAGCACTTCCAGAATTGACCAAATCTGGATTACACATGACCTAACTAGCAAAATCTTAAGTTATAAAGTTGCTGAACAGGAAGCCATTCCCACTGATCACTTGCAAGTAATCACTATCCTCGACTGGTTTGAATACAGATCCAATAGAATCTTATTTTTCACAAATATATACCACTTTAATAAAGCTTCCAAGAAACAAATACAAGCAATACAGAAGGACATTGAGATTGCTTGCCTTGCTAACCAAAATCACTTATGAAAAAGCCTTAATGATGTCATCAAAAAAGCCTTGAATAACAATATTCCTCAAAGAAAACAAACAAATCTAAATTGGAACAAGAACCCTCTAAATTACTATAACATGGTTATCAAGTCAGTAAAAAAGACATTAAAAGCTCTAAGAGAACAAAAGTCTCCAATACCAAAATTTCATCGCATAGCATTAACAATACACAAAAAGATTTCTGACACAGATCCCTCTCTAAAGTCACTCAAAAAAGTAATAAAAATCTTAATCAATGAAAAGGTGACCAAATCCAACAAAACTATCATACTTGAATTTCAAAAAGGCATCAAAAAGAATTACACCAGATCATGGCAAAAGCCCAAACATGCTCTCAAAAAAGCTTTTGGTGATCTAAAACCATCACTGGATCTCTCAATCCTCTCAAAAGATAACGAATTGCATGACGATTCTAACAAGTTAATTGAAATTATCACAAATCACTTTAAAAAAATTCTTGAACCAAAACCCTTCAATATTGACCAAACTTGGCAAGACCAATATGCTCCAATGAGTTCAATTCCTGACAATATATTCAACACAACACATGATGAAATTTTACTTCCAGAGATCGATGAAGTTTTCAACAGTCTACCAAAGCAAAAGGTACCAGGGTTCACTTGCATCCCATATGAGGTATAGATCAATCTTGGCACAGCAGCGAGACAACAAATCAAAAAACTATTCAACAAGATGCTTTCTACATCTCTTTCATCAAAGCATTGGAAACAGTCAGCTATCACATTACTGCCAAAAAAAATAATCTGGTTACATGACCTAGCATATATTCGTCTCATATCATTAATTAAAACCAGTTGGAAAATCTTTACTAAAATCATCAACAAATGAGTCTCTAACATAATCGACAAGGAAAAAATCCTCTCAGGTTTCAACTTGCCAGCCTGAAAAATCAAAGTACTATGAAACCAATCTCAATTATCACTTCTGAATTAGAAACTGCCAATAACTTGGGAAAAGAACTATGGATATCCTTCTTTGATATATCCAAAGCGTTCAACTTAGTCAATCTCAACAGCTTGGATACTATTATGAAAAGGATAAAGCTGTCCTCCCAAATCATCTCGCTTGTCTTAAATTTGCTTAACAACAGAGAACTCCAAATTATCTCACATTATAAACTGACCAATCTCTCTATACTAGCAATGGCATCGATCAAGGTGAAACATTAGCTCTCCTTCTCTGGACCATCTTCTATGACCCAATAATCACTCAAGTTATTAACATTACATTACCAAAATCAAAAATACTTGCCTATATGGATGACGTTGTCATACTTTTCTCTTCTTTTCTAAAGATCAACTCCATAAAATGCAACAAGAAAAAAATCAAGTTAATCAACAATCTTGGTATAAAAAACACATGTCAAAATCAAGTATTATATGTAGAAGATAAACCTATTCAAGCCAAACCTTGTCATGAAGTGATCCGATACTTGGGAATATACATTTCTGACAAATCAACTTCCACTTCTACCAAAACAAAACTCATAGAAAAAATTAGCAATTTCATTAAGGCAATCTTAAATCAAAAAGGCTGGAACAGCTTGATTACAAGGCAAGCTTCTTACTGAATAATTCCAGCACAATTAGACTATACTTTACAAGCCATTACTCTAACCGACACAGACCTCAACAACTTGCAGTCAAAAATGAATAAAACAATCAAAAATAAAATGGGAGTAGAATGAACCAACTCAGATAAAATTCTATTCTTACATGCAGGTCTCAATATTACCAAACTTGAGAACAAAAGAGATCTTATAACTATCAAACTATTAATAGCCAAGTTAACAAATCCCAAGACCCTTACCCATACCAGGAAAGAAATAAAGTCCATACAAGCAACAAGTGCAATCTGGTCATGTCCCTTATGTGACCCATCCCACTTCAAAACAACCTGGATAACAAAAACAGCACAGCTAGCAAAATAATATAGCATCAATGTTTGTCTCTCCCCATGCCCATTCAAAATTACAAACTACAAGCAATCAATTGGCTTCTTTATCAAGGTCAACAAAAAGTTAGCCCTTATACTCTACTACTTCAATTTCAAAACAGTACAAAACCTATTCATCTTTGGAACAGGTAACAAACTCCCCTGACAAGAACTTCACACACATAAAGGACATATACCAATTGGTACTGCTCCATTATAGTTCACAAATATTTCACGCTCAAGCAATTCAATTGTCAGGGACACATTACCAGTTCCCAACCAAAAACTACAGTTTTGGACATATCTTACAAGGCTCAACACATTCAGTTTTATTAAAGTCAAATGTAATGCTATCATACGTCAGCTGATTACAGGCCTACATTGCAACATAAACAGTGCAAAACAAATAGGAAAATGCAGTTGCATGCACAATCTTGTTTCAAATCTATCAATATTAATCAACTCAAATCAATATAGTTAACAAAAAAAAATGGCATCCACTATATTCTCAACAACCTACAAGAACTTATAAATAATTTCTCCACTCAGCCTTGCCATATCTCAATCATTCCCATTTTTCAACAATCATCTTCCTTACCACCGACTAAGGATGGGTTCCTAACTATTTAGCATATAAAATTTTGCAGATCAATTATGTCCCTTTTGAAGGAACATAATTATTTATTTATTATTTTAATAGGGACATAATTCAAAAAACATTTGAATCAAGTGTTCTAAATTGCAAAAAACCTTTGTAGGTAGTTTTTTTTTTATCTTATATTTAAAAAAAACTTTTTTAATAGTGAAGGACATTTGAATTATGTTCTTGCCTTTAATTTAGGGACCCATCTTTACTACTGACTCATCATACAATCTACTTGATAAATAATGACACAATAATTATCCACAGCTCCCAAGAATCTCTTACTTACAATCTGAATCTCAACTCTCTACCTCTTTTGGACAATTCTTTCTTCACTCTGTTCAAAAGTTTCTCGACTATCTATAATCACCTGTTTTTCTATACAAAAACTCAATACCAAACTATTTGAATATACCAATCGTCAAGTAAAACATCCATACAGTAGTCTCATCCAAAACATCAACATTTAACTCAAAGCAAAACAAATCTTCTTGATCTGGATTTTCGACAAAAAGCTTTTCCTCTCAATTATTCTTCAAGGCATTATGACACCCACTCCTACTTTTTTAATATACTTTTACGTGAAACTGCTATAAACAAACCCCAAAACCTTTCTGAACTAGACATCATTATCAAAGCAAACAAAAAACTAAGTGATATTGACAAGATTAACTTTCACTCACTTTCCACCTTTAGAATCAAAATTATAGCAAACCAGCTTTCTACTCGAGTCAAACTTTATAAAAGATATTATCTACTTTATGAAGATGACCTGTACCTTCACTGTGAAGCCTATCCAGAAACTCTGGACCATATTTTCTCTTGTCACCACAGCCTCTCCACTTTGAGGAAAAAAAGAAACAAACTTGAAATTCTTATTGCTCTAAACATTTCTAAAGGGAAACTAAACTTGAACAAGGCTTATCTTCTCCAACCAACCAATCTAACCGGCAAAACAATCCTTGATATAGC
>CAJVPV010000434.1:0-22147 GCA_910591835.1 Acaulospora morrowiae | reverse complement strand
CTATATAGTGAAAACACTATCTATATATATATCACAGGCATTTACCATATTGCAACTTACCTATTATATCTTTTATAAGTCTATTTATATTTATAATATCTTTTCTTTCAATATGACTTATAATATCAATGCCTAGCATATCGAGTTCTATAATTACTAGGGTACTTACAATAACCCCTGTAATATCGATGACGTGGCACAGTTTTGCGATAGTTTCATTTATATCTTGGATAATATGTCATTGGAAATTTACAAAAACAAACACAAATAACAGGAGTATTTATACTTATTTATTAATTATGAAAAAACGCGTATATACGTTAAGATCAAAAACAAACCAATAATTATCAAAAATGTAAACAAACTACAACTCAATAATCGCATCATTAGCATTATTGCTTGGTTTATAAACATTACGAAAAACATTTTTCTTAAAATAATTATCAATATGTTTAAATATACCATTATTATTTTGAACATAATCATTAATTTTTTTAAACTTTATAATAACATCTAATCTTTTATCTAATGCTTCAAACATCATATTTGGATTCTTATGAAAATCATATCATCTATCTGGAGATGCATTTGATGTTATAATAATATGTTCACTATTAAATACTGTTATTCCTCCTTTGATTTCAACATTCAATGGATAATGGTCTAAGAGATGAAAAAGAAAGTCGAAAGGAAGCCATCTGTAGAAGTCATTGAGTACAACAATGGAATGCTGATTGTATTCATTCCATCAGTGATTACGTGACTTTCAAAATGCTGATGGATACTGTTCCATGCAATATTAGGATTTTTCGCTACCAGTTTCACCATAGAGAACTTTCATAATTGTTTTTGTTTGACGAGGACACATGTAAGTCAGAATTGCTTTTTGGAAAGTCCTATAGTTTTTATATCACAAAGAAAAATTATGCTCCATTAGATCTTACTCACTAGTATCTTCTTTAATCATGGTATGGATTTTATTAAGGTCATTACGTTGATCTTGTCCTATCGACATATTCCATTCCCAGGATTTTTCTACTCAAGAGTTTTCTTTTTTGCAATATGCAATAGCTTAATCACGTGTTTTTTTTCGTGGTTTTCAATGTGCTCTTGAAAGAACTTTGCATATACCTTCGAAACGTTTTGAAGTCTTGAACTCAGCACACCCCTGATAATGCGAGGTAACTGACTGTCTTATTTCTTTTTGCCAAACTATAAAGTGAAGGTTTGGCATAATTTCAGGATCAAGTTGTTCAGCCAGATTGTTAAGAATAAATAATCAACAGTGAGAACGTGCATATTCAGCCATAGTTTTTAAATATTATTTGGATTTAATATATAAAAGATGGCAGATAAAAGTGCGAAAGCATCTGTATATATAAGAATCTTATTGTATATACAGTACGCGAAAAGATCATGTCAATAAGATCAGTCGCATATGTATGTTAATCAGTTTACGTGACACAATGTGACACAATGTATATTATATAAAATGTTCTAACCAATCAAATCACTTTGTGTCATTTTCCACCAATCCTTGTGCCAGGCACAAAGTCTAGAACATTCTATGCAGAGATCGTTATAGTAAAATTACTTTTTATATCAATGTACTTATCATATATAGTAATGGCACAAAGATCTGACATGAAATTGGAGGTAATAAATTATTACAATATATTAAAAAACATACTTATTAAAAATATATTTATCAAACTGTATATTGTATATTAAAAATTTTTAAAATAAATATTTATCTTATTTTTTTTATAATAATCAATAGCATCATCAAATTTATTGTTATATAAAATAAAATATATGAAATTATATAGTTTATTTATATTTTTTGTTACAATATATATTAATTAATTACATAAATAATTTAAATTTTTAATTAATTATTATTTTAAAGTTTTGATTTATTGTAATTAAAAATTCAAGATAAAATCAAAATAGATAATTTTTCTTAAAAAAAATTAGAAAAAAAGTTTATATATTTAAAAAAATAAAAAAAATTTTTTAACTATTTTTTTTTTTGAACTTTGAATTTTTTTAAAAAAGAAAAAATATATTTTTAATAGAATTTTTTTATCTTTAATTTTATAAGTAAATTTTTTATATATTTACATGCAAAAATATAAGAAGTTTATTTCAAACAAATACTGTAAGTAAATAAAAAAAGGATAAATTTTTTAAATAATAGTACTGTTAAGAAAAAGTATATAGATTTTATTATAAAGAAATACAAAAATTTTTTTTAAAATATTTATTTTTTGAATTTGACAAAAGAATCAATAGAAAAAGTTTTTTTTTTTGCTACAATTAATTCATATTTTATTATAAAAATTAGTAATATAATAACAATAAACTCGTTTAAATAAAATTTTACATTAAATGCTTATTAATAAAATAATAATAATAATAATAATTTTTTTTAATATTTTGCAATATTAATAAACCAATATAATAAATAAATGCTGTATTGTATATTTTATTGAATATGTTATTGAGTTTATAATTAAAAATAGCATTTTTATAAAATACATTATATACATTTTGTAATTTCAAACAACTTAAATAATCAGAGATTAAGAAATATTGCATTCAAGAAATAATTATTCACAGGATGTTAGCTCCTATTGTTATTATATGCTAAATTACTACATTATATCAATAATGATTTTTATAATGCATACAGTAAACAATTAATAATTCAGACAAGCTATAATTTAATTTAATACATAAATATGTATGAATTCCTTAAGACTGTGTAAGTTAATTTCGAGCATTCTTGTTGGCGGAATAAGATCGAACTTCGATGCGACCAGTTCGGAAGCCGAACTGGTTATCTGACACTCCTGATATTTAAAGAAGTTTGGAATGCGGGTTAAATAATAAATAAACCCTGACTCCTTTAATCTAATAATTAATGAAATACATAAATACATACGGTAAATTTGTTTCAAAAAAAGATTGGATGGTCGAAATATTCTTCAAGTACAAACAACATCAATGCGACGTTTCACGTGAAGAATGAGTGATCAGGTGCTTTTAAAGAAACGTAACATATTAACAGAATAGTTGTACGAATCGACATATTAATATGGATGCAGAGGCGTATTAATAAAGTCAATTATCTTACTTTCTCGAGCTCGTCTTTTGTTCAATGTCACGTCAACCAAAACCTCCCATGTCTTCACGTCCCGGTAAAGTTGGTAAGTCGTACAAGCGCATTGCACAGTAGCCATACCACTTCAGTTGTCAAAAGATTATTGACTTCTGGTTTCGTTGAATGCCTTTGTTTCTTCCCATCAGCCCTTCATTTGGAGAAGAAACAAAGATTGTATTAAGATTAAATAAATATTCATGGTAATTTACGCTTGCACTTTATTTGTTAGGTGAAAATGAGTTAGGCTCAAAATCTCAAAATCTCAAGGGTGGTAAGTGTTCGAATTCCTCTGTTCTAGCGAGAGTAGTACCTTCACAGTAGCTAATAACTACCGTAACCATAATCGGAACGAAACTCATAATCCTACTAAATTTTCACACATCAAATGTGAAAATTAGTAGGTATTTGAATTTATATTGTTTTTTCGAGAGTTCCTTATATAATAGCTATTGTTAGGATCAGATTCTTGCTTTTTTGAGTGTTCTCACCCAGTTCCTTCTCAAGAGGAAACATAGAACTTGGAGATACAAACTATTGTTTAACACTTTACGCTTACACGCCATTCGTTTTTGTATGTAGGAGAGAATGATCCACTTAAGATGCACAAAGTAGTCGCAAATGATGGGAAAACCGGAGATGATTTTGAATTAGCCTACACAGTCACCAAAGTCATCGGCAATGGATCCTTTGGTATAGTATTTCAGGCAAAATTAATTAACACGGGTGATGATGCGGCAATCAAGAAAGTGCTTCAAGATAAGCGCTTTAAGGTTGATATTTTCTATTTGTGGAAATCTATATTTCAATAATTATTGATCATTGAGGATAATCATCTTACAAAAAAATCATCTAACATTAGAACCGTGAACTTCAAATAATGAGATTAGTATCACACCCAAATATAGTGGAGTTAAAAGCATTTTTCTATTCCAACGGGGAAAAGGTATATCTGCAGTAATATATCCGTGATGTAAACAACATGCTCGCGTATACATATTAATCTGATTTTCCTGTGAATTTTACATAGAAAGAAGAAGTATACCTGAACCTTGTGCTCGAATACGTCCCCGAAACCGTTTATAGAGCCTCACGGGTTTACGCCAAAAGCAAACAAACAATGCCGATGCTTTATATAAAACTTTATATGTACCAACTTTTCAGGTCGCTTGCCTATATCCATTCTCTCGGAATCTGTCATCGTGATATTAAACCACAGAATTTGTTACTGAATCCGTCCACAGGAGTATTAAAATTGTGTGACTTCGGCAGTGCAAAAATTCTGGTGGAAGGGGAACCTAATGTTTCATACATCTGTTCGAGGTACTACAGGGCGCCGGAGTTGATCTTCGGCGCAATAAATTACACAACAAACATCGGTAAGAATTGTTTATTTATTCACCTATTTTTCCGATCGATTCTTACGAGAAATATCTTTCTTGGAACTTACCACTTCACATATACTATCTAGATGTATGGTCGACGGGTTGTGTTATGGCCGAGTTAATGCTTGGGCAACCCTTATTCCCTGGCGAGAGTGGCATTGACCAATTGGTAGAAATCATCAAGGTTCTGGGAACACCCACAAGAGAACAAATCAAGACCATGAACCCTAATTACATGGAACATAAATTTCCCCAAATCAAACCGCATCCATTTTTAAAAGTAATGATTCTTATGTTCATGATTAGACCTCTTATATCATTATCATATCATTATTGCACTTTTAATAACATATTTTCTTGTGGATTGTTTATGAACCTAGGTTTTTCGCGACAGAACACCGCCCGAGGCAATTGATCTTATAGAGCGTCTCTTGGAATATACCCCTTCCAACCGACTAACAGCCATTGAGGCTATGTGTCATCCGTTCTTTGATGAACTCCGTAATCCTGACACAAGGCTTCCTAATGGAAAAGATTTACCTAAACTTTTCGATTTCACCGACCGAGGTACAATTCTTTAATTACTTATTAACCTTTTACCTTGTGGCGTTGCGATTTTTTTATTGACTTTCAAAATTTTTTCAGAATTGTCTATTCGACATGAACTTATTCATAAACTTGTACCTCCACATGCCGAAGCCGAACTCCTTTCACGAGGAATTGATATCAATAATTTCAAACCATTGTCGAGAAGTCAAATGCGTGCAACTTTGGATTAAAAATGGATCCAGTTAGACTAAGGCAAGGAAATAACAAAAGGATACTATCCCCCTGGTTTTAATACACCCTTTAATTAGACTAGAATTTTTAATTGACTTTATTTTTTTTTCCTTGCATCCCTTCATTTCAATTTGTTTTTGATGAGTCGCTAATGGCAGATTTACGGGTACATTTAATCACAATCCATTGACAGAACTTTTACATTTCTGCTGATGTGCTATGTTTAAATTTTGTTTAATTTTTTTTTTTATATTTCTTTGCATGTTTATTCGTGATTAGCGTCCTATAAACAATTGTTTGCTTGTTTTAGAGGCGCAGACTGACATTCCGTGTATCTGATCTTGACTCGCATCGTTTTTAAAGTTGTGATTTGAACGAAACCTTTTCGGTTTGCTTGTGTGAGCAACGAAAAGCTGATACCAATTTAATGGTTTATTTTTCGCATATTTTTTTTTTAATTACCTCTCAGTGTTTCAGTTTATAGGTATTCATTTATTTTGTCTTGCATTGAACATTTTATACATTTTTTTTTCCCCTGTTATTAATATTTATATAGAATATCACGGAGACGAATTTTTTCCGTAGTTTTGTGTAAAATTGTTATTGTAGTTATTATTATGTTTAGGAAACGTTGATTAATTAATTCAATAAAACATAATTGTTTTGTATTTCATTGAATGCGAAGTCAAATCTTATAGATTGATTTAAAATTTCGCAATTAAAATATATATATATATCTAAAATCTAAATAAATCCTTTTGGTAGATCGTCAATTCTCTTTAATTTCTAGGTACAGTGTAAAACATCTATATAACATTAAGTTGACGGTAAGGTACGAATGAGAAGTTGGTTGAAAGTAATGAAAAAAAAATTGCTAACTCAAATCTGACTTGACCTTGAATTTGAATCTTATATTGAAATGAATATTATTATTATACTCGGATAATATATGCGTCAAGTTTCACTCGTCACTGATTCTTGAAGGATCCGCACGAGCGGAGTACTATCAACCATAGTGTAAATATTCCTTTAACTCTCTTCTGTAGTATTCTCAATAGTACTATCGTTAGGTGTATCTGAATTTAGCATGTGTTTCACGGTTGTCGGCGAATCAACTTTCTCTGGTGGTAATTCGGAACCATCAGCGATTCTCAGCAGTTGTCTCAACCCTTGATTCTCTATATACAAACTTTCTACCAGAATGTCTGTGTCAATATTGGTTTGTGCATCATACGCTTCTCTAACTATACTACCAACTTTGGAGATTTGTGAAAGTAGGGATGCATGTTCGACTAATACTTGGGATTTCGCTCGCTGCATTATTAAGCAAAGCATCATTAGAAGAATGTCGGAAAAAAATGATTTGCAAAGGAATCAACGAAACATACCCTTTCCTCTTCCAGGAGCGCCTCATAATCTCGTTGCATATCAAATTTACTTTGTTGTATTTCATACTTTATGGTCCTCAAAAAAACAAGTAAATATTCGAAATCTTGAAAGAAGAGAAAGTCAATGCATACAATGTCAAATCAACCTACGGCCTGAACCCTAAATTTATTCATCATCACTTGCAGCGTGGTTTCATATTCTTTGATAATTGCCAGCAATTCTGAATTTTCTTCGTTTAATTGTTGATTTTCGAAAATCAGTAGTGCATTTTGGCGTTCCAAATCAGTACCAGACTCAAAGGGTGGTGCTTGATTCACAAAGAAAAATCCGCAATAAATAATATGAAATTGGCGGTATTTTTGTCGAATAGGTTGTCGACCGAGAAAAAAAGTGAAGTGAAAAGTAATAATCACCACGAAAATTAGGACGATTCAATGATCCATCAGAACCTTCAGTTCGAGACTAGCACAAAGTTTTTTTTAAAAAAAAAACAAGCCATTTAACTGGCGATGTTAAGACTCTGGAGTAAATCGAAAGCATTCACAAAAGAATTCGACCTACTTTTATTTCATCAATCTGAAGTTGTAACTTCCTAACTTGTTCTCGATTTATAGCAAGCTGACTACAAAGTTCTTGTGCAAGTTTTCGAAGTCTGGGATCTTCCTCCGTCATATCAGCAGGGGTCATGGTATGAGAGGTGAAAAACTCGAAAGTTGATCATTATTCATATTTTAGGATGCACAAACTCATCTTTTATCAGCTAATAGAATTCTGTCCTCTGATCAATTCATTTTTGCCTAAAATTGCATTAATGATAAAAATGCATTATTCTACTTTTTAATTTTTAATTTTTTTTTTTTGGTTAATTAAATATTGGAATATTATGATTGATATACTGTAATTAACAATGTGAAAAAGATTTAATAAAAAATTTTATTACTGTATATGCTGGAAGTATAGATCAAGCATTTACAGTATATAATACAAGTATTTAGATGATAACCTATTTTAAATTGGAAAGAGGAATTTACAAGTCACTTGTGTAATTTTTTTAACCTATCCGAGGCGATATTCATCATATCCATTAAGCCCCTTCTTAGCTCATCTCGCTTATTACCATTTTCAATTTTTTCCTCTAGAATGGGTACGATCTCTCTCCTCGTCCTACCGTTGACGAAGATGACAAATTTGAATCCAAATTTTTCTTCGTACACCGCGTTTAACTCTTGTAATTTTTTATTTACATCCGCGTCACCGTTAGGCTTGATCGTCGATGAATCGGGTTCATCATTCTTGTCGACTCTGGTATATCCTTGTTCTTGTAAACTCATCGCCGACAAATTATTTTTATTTTCACCTAAACGTGGATGTGCATTGATAACTTCAAGCTTTTGCTGTTCTGTTAGAGGTCCATTTTCGTCAAGGAGGATTTTGGTAGCAGTTGAGATTAACGATTCATGCGAGTCGAAAGGGCGTAGAGAGTAAAGAATGTTTACGAGCGGAGGGGCAGGTTCAAACAAAACATTTATTGAAGATTTAAATGCGTCGTACTCTTGAGAATTTAATTCAGATATCACTGGTAAGGATGGCAACTCTGACATTCTAAAGTGTAAGTTCCCAGTGTAACAGTCTACGACGTACGACATTACACACTGATCTGGATCTGCATGGTTACACCGATCGAAGGTATAAAAATTATCGTACGTATTCGATTTTCCATTGTCGCGCATCTTTTCCGTGATGGATGACGATAAATTAATTTTAAATCTCGTGTTCCAAGATTCCCCTTCAGAAAGAACGAGCATTCGATCGAAAATAAAAGAAGTACGCGGAGGTTGGAAAGAAAAAAATAGAATCCGCAGGTCTTTGAAAAAGAATGCGGCGAATTCTCATAAAGCTGACGTCGTGAAAGCGGAGAACAAAGAATTAGAAAAGTTTAATGAAAAATCAAAATTTAACAAAAAGATCCTTCCCGATAATAAACAGCGACAAAATGAAGCAAATTTACGTCCTTCGAAGGAAGAATCAGGAACACTCGTCAAGAAACATGTCATATCCTCAATATTCACATATAACCCAGAGATTATAGATGTTAACGGGGATGCCAACGCATTACAACAAACTCACGATCAGCCTAGCAATGCGCCTGTGAAAGGTGCGTCAACCTTCGTTGGCATGGGGTTGGATCACGATCTTGTTTCTAATATGGAAGAAAAGCTTGGTGTCGTGAATCCAACCAACATACAACGAAGAGCGATTCCCATCATTAACAACGATGATGCCGATGTAGTAGTGCAAGCAGAAACCGGATCTGGAAAAACTTTAACATATTTACTTCCAGTTGTTCATCGTTTAATGCGTGCTACAGCAGATGTTCAAGACACATCCTCAATTTCCCGATCTGTCGGAACTCTTGCCATCATTTTGGCGCCAACACGAGAACTGACGAGGCAAATTCTTTCAGTAATAAATTCATTAATCGACATACCGCCATCAAAACTTGGCAAACGTCACCTGAAACATTGGATGGTTTCCGGATTGGTGGTGGGAGGCGAAAAGAGACAGTCCGAAAAGGCAAGACTTCGCAAAGGCGTGAACATTTTGGTCAGCACTCCTGGTAGATTGCTGGATCATCTTCAAAATACGAAATCATTCAAAGTAAAGAGTTTACGTTGGTTGGTGCTCGATGAGGCGGACCGTCTCCTGGAAATGGGATTCGAGGAAACTCTCAAGTCGATATTGAAAGTGCTCGATGAAAAAACCAAGGGCGATGATGTTCATAAAGATCCCAAAAATCAGCTTTTCACCTCGCCCACGTGGCCAAAAAGGAGACAAACCATTCTCTGTTCAGCTACACTAAGAGATGATGTACAGCGTTTAGCAGGATACAGTTTGGTCAATCCAACTTTCGTAAGAGGAAATAATGAACATTACGGGAGTATTGATCCCAGGACTTTCAATTACACAACCCCTAATCAATTGAAACAAAACTACGTGATAACACCGGCAAAGCTACGCTTGGTGACTCTGACGGCAATATTGAAATCAATTTTCAGTCCAGAAAGTTCCGAAACTTTAAAAAGTCGCAAGATCATCGTATTCTTATCATGTCGCGACTCTGTTGATTTCCATTTCGATCTGTTTGTTCATTCCGAAAAAATTGGAGAAGAAAAGGACGAGGAATTAACTCCCGATGATGAAGAACATTACGAATTTTCCGAAGGTTCATGCGAAATGAGTAAGATCATCCCTGGGGCACCGATCTACAGATTACACGGAGAACTGTTACAAAATGTTCGCACGAAAATATTCAATAATTTTAGCGAAGCGGAATCCGGTATATTATTTTGCACGGACGTTGCAGCTAGAGGTCTTGACCTCCCAGATGTCTCAAAGATTATTCAATATGATCCTCCGACCGACCTAAAGGATTATGTTCATCGCGTGGGAAGAACAGCGAGGTTAGGTAAGAAAGGTGAAGCCATAATATTTTTGTTGCCAAGTGAGATCGAATATATTCATGCTCTAAAGTCACATGAGATCCATGCTGAACCCGTTCAGGTAGAAGCATTGTTAGAAGGCTTAAGTCCAAAGGGTAAAAGCGAGAGTTATGAACTTGAAGCAACAAAGATTCAATTGAACTTTGAAGGATATGTTCTTTCGAATTCGGAGGTAAAAAAACAGCAACATGTTATCATCATCACATAAACAAACATTTTCACTAAAATCGTGTCGCATCGTTTTACTTGTATTATTTTAAGCGCACAAAAACAGCTCGAAAGGCTTTTCTATCATACATTCGAGCATATGCTACACATTCGTCTTCCGAAAAACACATCTTTCATATCAAGAAATTACATCTCGGCCATGTAGCTAAAAGCTTTGGACTTCGAGAGGCCCCATCAGATATAAATTATAATCCTAATAATCCTAATGAAAATAACAAAAATAAGAAGATGACGACTAAAAAGATCAAGGTCTCCTCGAGAAGTTCAACGAACAAAAGAAAGTTTGATTCCCTAATTAGCGAATTCTCTGCCGGAGATTATTCTTCGATGGTGGGACCAATTGTAAAAAAGAAGAGAGAAAAAAGAAAGTAAGCTTGTATCTGTTGTGATCGTACAGCAGACATTTTCCTCGTGGTAAAAGGCTAAAATGATCAAATTCCAAAAATGGTTGCAATAAGTATGCCTGATTATATCATCCACAAGTTAAAGACAGGATAAATCTGGTTTTTTTTTAAAAAAAAAAAAAATAAAATAAATAAGAAAATAAATAAATTGTCAAGTCCTGTTTGACACTTATCTGCCTCCCTTGCGACAGGGTAGTAGACTTTATTCAACTTTGCAGCAGTAGAATCGTGCGCTTCGGATTATTAATTTCAAAATCATCCCGGCATTCGATTTTCATGCCGAGGCGCGGCGGATGGCATAGATGACATGATTATATAATATGCACGTTGTGTCGACATCTATATATACCATAATTTCGGTAGTCAAAAAAGTAAACTCGGATTAACTTTCAACTATAAATTTGGAAGGTCATTTGACTGGTAGAGTTGGGGTGGCATTCAGTGCCAGAGTAGTAATACACGAAAATGCGGGCTTATAAGTTCTCCAAATTCGCATGTTGTTCGCGTTGGAATCATAAATGTCTCGTTTTTTATATAAGCCATGGATAAAAAATAATGTATTAGATAGCCTGTACATGGTCGGTGAGTGCAATAAGAAACCTGTCCGAGCTCAAATACTCCGGGTATGTTGGAAAAGAGGGAATTTACCGAAAGACGACGCGTATAATGATAGGAAAGTGCTAATTCGAAAAGAGTTTAGTTTGATCGTTATTGGATTTTAGTTTTTGACATCTCATAGTGCTCAGAATTCCACCCGGATAATTCGCGCCGAAATTCATGACGCACAATATTACGTTCAATGCACCTTTAGCGAAGCTTGTGTCAAAGATTTCGAGAGGTTGGTGTATCCTATTCTACCCATCCAACACGTACATCATTACTTTTTAAGAATCTCAAAAACGTGACTCCATTAGGTCTCTTAATCTGTTACTACGCCAGCTTGGACAGAGGATAGAATGGGTAAAATCGAGTTATGGGGCATGATTTACTATGTCCCATAACCCCCGATTTTACTTTGAAAACTGTCCACCTGTCGGTTGACTCTTTGTAGAAATCAAACTGCGGATTCTCTTTATTTTAACTAATCCTGAAAACTGCGTCTTTTCTTTTTTTCACGCTTCATTCAGCCAAAATCAAATCACCCTGACATCTATAAAAGGCGCAAACATCATCATTCGCGAGTTCACCATAATTCACCACAACGACACGACATCGAACATAATCCTCAACATCACTTTAGAGATCAAGAATTTTGTTTATTCCACAAACATAGTTCCGGAATCCGAATACTCCTTAAGGTATATTTGTGACGATACAGATTGTCGGATAGGAATGAAGTACATTTCGATCCAAAAAGGAAATCCGTTTGAAAATCCCGGTTGGAAGGTAACCATGAAATCTTTTCCGACAACGTAACAGAATAGTTAGTAATCAAATACCAATCAATTGTTCGAACAACATCCACTCCATTTTCCGCCGACGTCACAGGAATTGGAAGAAAGAATAAATTCCATGTCATGTAGGATCGTCCCACCGGATCAACGAAAAATACTTGATGCCATTCCAGGTCTGATTTTTCGATTTCGTTCTCGCTGCTCTCGGCCATTAATCGCTTGAATGCACATTAATTCTAGGATGGGAAATCACGGAGCCCGAGTATGATATTGAAGACGACGAGGATGATGAGGATGATGTTCAGAAGCCCGGACACAATGGTAGAGAGACCCGAACTATTATAATTTATTCTAAATATCTGAATATCACGTTTTTTTGTTTTTTTTTCATCTTAAGAGTGGACGGACAACGAATCCAGCGTGACGATATCATCTCCAGACTCCATAGAGTGTGCGCTGGAGTCACCCGGCGGTAACCAACCGCTTATGTTTCATGTTAATCATGCTTTCAAGTATAAAATCACGTGATCATATTGTCGAAATTAATTTTAGAGCGGGTCGTGGAATCGGACGAAGAATTATCAGCAAATATCTCCGACGAGCAAATAAAGTTTATCCGGAAAGGTGCATTGAAACGAAGAAATGAAGAGAAAAATGAATATTGTAAAAGGACAAAATTTTCAGATGAAGACTAAATTGGTAGCAATAATTTGCATTCACAGAGCAATAAGCATAACAATGATGGATGTTAAGCCGCATCCAACTTTACTGTATACACCGTGTATATTTAAATTTTTTTTATTTTTGAATTTTTATGATCGTTTCTTATTTCGTTTGAATATGCCATTCAAGTAATTATATATTTTTTTGTTGCAATATGACTCGCTCACGTGGAGTATTATCAACCACAATATGATTACCAGGGAGGAGAAATAAATCAAGTACGTGTACCGCACTCCGTACAGCAACGTATAAATGGATATTACAAGTATCAGATTATTGGTTATAATTTCAAATTTTCTGATAATGAAAATAGAAAGTGTAGAAAGAAGAGTGAATGAATATAGATAGACTGAAGGAACTTTTTTTTAAAACACAAATTACACGCATTTTTTCTCACCTTCCCATTACTTTGGGCAACATTCTGCCATTACTCACGATCTCAACGTAAAATATAACAGGTGCAATTGCCGCTATACTGTGATCCCATGAAAATGGTGCAAACCAATGAACTGACATATTCCGTATCCAAACCATCAGAACGGGTAAATTAAAAGGTAAAAGAATAAATAACAGTAAAAGTATAGATTGTAAATAATGGTAGCGATCCCATGTTTCTTGCACGCACGGTGATTTATGCTGTTGGTAAATAGAAAGACGCACAACGTCAGAAACTAAACAAATCCAAATCCAAAGAAACATGTATCTCAAATACCCCTTTCCGAGCAACGATTAATGATCGGACGCACGAAACGACGTGGACCAAAAATGCGACGACGAACGCGAATTGATAAGGGACGAACGAGGACACTAAAATAAAAAGAATAGCCGTCGTAACACTGCGACGCCGCAGTTTTGATTTTTTTGACTCAGGAGTTCTAAATATTATACACGTAAAAGGATGTTTGAAAAGATTTCACAAAATTGTGAATGCATGCACAATAAGTTGGCTTACCCTTTCGCTGGTTTTGTCGTAAATTGATCTCGACCCGTGTACGCTGCGGCAACAACCAACATTCTGATAATTCCTTCCAAAAGAAGCCAAAAAATGGTAGTTACACCAATACTAACGAAAATAAAAATGAGAGGCAAGAACCAGAAAAATGGATCTTGGTTTCCCAACAAAGTATCATTCAAGTCAAACGAAACTTTATCTACAATAGCTTTCTGTAAACCCTCAGGTGCATATCCCATGATAAAATGCTCCACCAACGTGTGTGTCTTTGAGGATATAATGATTGACTGATAAACTGACAGAATGGATACAGCAATAAGGAATTTTGGCAATGTCTGACGTATGAAAAGTGCCAATCCGTGAACAAAACTCGGAAATGGTTCTAAAACAAAAGTTATACATAAGCGTTACAAGATGAATTACGCGAAAGCAGCATCCGAATTTCGAAAATTTTTCCTACCACCACGGTTGTATTCTCTTAGTTGTGCCCTTAGGGTCATCACGATTGTGATGAAAGGAAACACAACCAGAATAGTTTGGAAACGCATGACCATTTTTCCAAAACTTCCATATAAATCCAATTCAATATCAACTGACATTGGTGCAGAACACGTGGGATCCATCCAGAATTGTAATTCAATTCCCTTTTTAAAATGCGGAGAAGTGACGGGCGTGATAAAAGGTGCTTGTCCATGAGTATTTAGATCTGCATTTACAAAGTTAACCAGAAATTTCGACTCGTACATCGAAGAAATTGATTGCCTTAGGAATGGTGCGAAGAGTTGCTTGCCTATCAAAGTTTGGAAAATCAAAATATAAAGAAAAATTCTTAGACTCTGAAAAAATAATTGATTCCGTGGGCGTAAAAATGATATTTACCAGCGCATTCATTACGACGAACCGATATCTTGTAAGTTAACAGACTACTTTCAATTACAGGAATTCGAAGCGTGGATACTAAAGTATTGTGCTCGGGAAATATGTCGATGTGAATTCCGTCCCACAAAAGATCTAACAACGTAAAAAAAAATTTGTTCCAAATTACACCTAAAAAACATTGCATCGATAATAAAATGACGATTGCTTATTAACCTTTAATCGTTGTATTAACTTCCATCATCGACGTTCTTTCATCATAGAATTCTCCAATCAAGAAACCCTTCATGGCAAAATCTTTGCGAAACATGACGACTATATACTGATAATCACCCAATTTCTCGACCTTTAACTTCAGAAAGTTAAAAGTTTGCCCTGAAAAAGGTTGATCCACCTCAAATGTCGAAGCTGGCACCAATAAAACATCATCATGTACCACCTGACACGAAAGTCTAGGCGCAGTAGGCAATGATAAATCATTTAGGGAAAAGTCTTTTTTGCCATGAGGCTCAGGTACTTCCGTCGGCATAACATGACACAAAAGTACACTAAGTCCAGAATCTTCGAAAAGTGATTGACCGGTTAAAAAAGAAAATGCATTTAAGGCAGAGTGAGGCGCGGATGGTGGTATGGGCATTAGATATACTTGTGGTGTTGACTCCGCATCGCTCAATACAAGTCTCTGTCCCATGTCCAAAAACCGATGAGACAACTTTTCCAAATTTATGATCCCAAAAGGTTCTGTATACATCAAAAAGAAATATATATATATTTGAAATCAATTAAAAGACGAGATATATGCCAGTATTAATATACACGTGGACATTGGATTACCTCTTTTGATTTCATTGAGCTCTTGTTCAGCATGTTCTTCGAGTCCGGTCAAGAGGACCTTGCGAAACGCCGACATTCTTTCTGACCTCAGCTTCGTCTGAACCGCTCGTCTGACATCGACGACACTTAATAATGAATTCGCTACAACTCCTACCAATTGGTTGCACCATAGAATACATTGATGATCCATTGCCGTCCACACATTAGGGATGGATGTCGTAAATACCGTAAAGCCGTTTGATGCTGGAACGAGAGGGCTTATATTTGCTGAATCGGAACAAACCACCGTGTCCAAATTTCCACCGACGATTGAAATTAAAGTTACATCGTCTAACGAATTTTCGGTTGAATTCTGAGAATATCCATTTTTCCAAAATTCATTAATGTCCTTATATATTTTGCTTATTTGCCAATCGAATGGTGCGGGTGGTAAAAGATGAGGTGATGCCATCGTCAAAATCGTATTAATAGATCCAGGCTGATAATTTGGCATTGTGAACAAAGTTCTTGCAACCACTCCTCCCATCGAATGACCAATTATAATTACAGCGGTAGGATCAGGATAAACCTGTGACGATGGATCAGTCTGTAGATTCTTTCTAGCCAATGGGTACAACGATAAAATGTACCTGATTGCATCATTGAGATACTCTGCCTGTTCAAGCAGGGAATGTCCGTGAAATGCGGATAATTCTTCATTAAAATCGACTTTTTGTTTAAATATATTCAATGATACTATTATTACGTTGCGTCTGATTGACCAAAGCGAAAGGTGACTAAAAAAAATACCTGTGAAAAAATCGATTGGTCTCAAACCATCGTTCCATAATTCCGATCTATTCTCGTAATATATTTTTGATGTCTCCGAAGCTATGGCTCTAACCTGCCTATAACTACCGGCATTGCCTGGAATGAAGAGGGCCGGAATTCCTATAGGCTAAGTAATCGTCATAAAATCTTTGGTTATTCGTAATATGATTAAATTCCCTTTTCCAGAGAAACTTCTATCAACGTTGACGCATCAATTCAATTTAGCTTGCTTACTTGATCGTTGCGATCATATGACGAATCCCTATACAAATAGAGTCCATATTTTCCCGCGAATCGTGTTTGCTCGCTGTCAAAACCATCTTGTCTTAGGTACGTTGGATACATGTACGAAACCTCGCACCCGATCGGGTCTTTCTGATAGTAAAGAAATGAATCGAATGTCACACCCAATAAAATAACGGTTATAAATAATATTATCATTATGGGATATGAACATGAGGATAGGGCTGAAGGACTTTGCATTGAGGTCGTTGCAGAAGGTTTTTGCAACTTTTTAGAGGGAGAAACAACCGAAGCCGATGCAGTTGTGTGATTTTTACCCTGAAGTGACAATTTCTCGGGGGAAGTCGGGGAAGGTGTTCTCCCTTTAAGTTTTTTACCACCCGAACAATCAACACTGGGAACAGGATCTATCAGCCGTGTTGTGTCGACTTCATAGCGTGACTTGATTTCGAGTGTTTCACGCCCTTCTGCTTCACGGACACCCATTGATATAATAATGTAGAATTTACGCTCTTTGCCTAACTAACTTTAACTGTTCGCTTCAATCGAAACATGAGAAAATGTCCTTCCTGATCAAAGTAAATAGGGTTTTCGGGCGTAAGTTGAGATCTTAAACAGGTACTTTGTGGCCACAGATCCAAATCGACACAAGTTAGGCAAACCGACAGGGCGATTCTAATTTTTGAGTTACGTAAAAACAAATATATTATACAATGTATACACTTGGATTCCTTAACCAGAGAAACCGGAAGGAGTAAGGCCGCAATAATTATCTCGTTCGTGCTAACCTTAAAGTTTCACGGTGCAACATATGTTGTAAGTAGGAAGTACTTCCTTACTAAGTATGTAAAAAAATTTTTTTTTTTAGGCTTGGTTGTCAGCTGATATGGCATAATCTACATGATCGTATTGATATAGCAATGGATTTCTTTTTTTTTTTTTCAGATTCTAAGCCCAAAGCTAAATAAAGTTTCTCTTTAATATACTCCCGTGTAACCAGTTCTTTACGAGATTTATGAAACGAGATTCGAATAAAGATAGCAAGACAAAGGGTCACAACCACATGAATTAATTTAATCATTCTTATTTTCTTAGACTTTTTATGTCATTATTATATATTTCCAATTATTGAATAAAATGACCTATTTGGTATAGCCTCTTTGCCTATTGCATCTATATTATATACTGTATATACTGTATATTGCATTTGAAAAAAATTTTTTAAATTATCAAATCTAAAAAAAAAATCATATTAATTATAATTAATTTGATATTATATGTTTAATACAAGACCTTTATATTTTATTTTTTTTAACTAGTGAGACCTTACTTAATATACTTTATTTAGTTTACATTTGTATTTTTTTTACAAGAACTATTTTTTTTTAAAAAAAAAATAGATAAACATTATTTCTTTATTATTGTAAAAATTTTAAATTATTTTATATACAGAAAGTGACATCTCTTATATAACCAATTGATCAGTAAGTCTAATGTTAGCTTGCCTACAAAAACTATTTAAGCAACATGGAAAATAAATATTAAAATCAATATATATTTTAAATAGTATCAAGTAGCTATAAATATTAATTTAGGTTTATATGTAAGACTATAAGAAATAGAAAATTAACCAAAAAAAAAATACTAAACAAAAAAAAAAATATAGCAAAACTAATTGTAAAACCATAGATGCTTTAAATAAAATTACTAGACATATTATGCTGGTAATTTTATTTAATTGAAATATAATAATTGTACTTTCAGAAATAGTCAGGTTATTGTTCAAAGTGTACAATAGTATTGGTAATATATTTTTTTGATAGGTAATTAATTATAGTAGTATTATTATTGTTATAGTAATATTATTTGTAATTGGTTTTTTTGTTGATAATATAATTTTGTTTTAATTGTTATTACTATAAAAGGTTTTGTTTATATTAATTAAAATATAGTATTTTGATATTAAAAAATTTTTTGAACAAAGATTTTTAATAATCTTTGGATATAAATCTTTGGAGGACCTCTATCATTATTAAAAATTCTGAAACAAAAATTTATATATTAATTTTTGAAGATCTTTGATATATTTTAATACTATAATAATAAACTATATTTAAATGTTTGATAAAGTTGATAAATGATTGTTAAAAGGGTGTCATTGTCAATTAAAAAAAACTTGAGAGTTATTAGACTATTGTTTGATAAAAATTTATTGATTTTATTGAAGTCTTTTGACAATAGAACTTATGAATTGGTGAATCACTCTTTGAAAATTCTTAAGAATTCATAGTGGTTGTAAAGAATTTTAATTTTTTCCTTCAATTGTTTATCCTTACAAGATAGTTATCCAATGTTAAGATATTGTTACTAAAATTTTCAAAATTTTTATTAACTTTGAATAGATATAACCATATATTATAACCATATATTAATATTTATTAGTTTTAGTTATATTTTCTATAGAATATTTTCTTCTTTTCTTCAAGAATTCTCAAAATACCTATATAGTTTTAAATGGCACAATAAATTCGGAGCGCCATAGCTCAAAAATCAAGTTGTGAAGCTTCTTGGAAGTTCTAAGTAACTATTTGCAAAAAGACTAGAAAAATAACTTTTGTTAAGACCTCAAAAACAATTGTCTTACTGATATTTTGAGTAATTTTACTTTTCTCTTATGGATAAGAATTTTCTTTAATAATCATCCTAAGTATAACAAATAATTCTCTAACCAAATCTTTTGTGTAAATAGATGAACCACACATAAATAATTAGATTAAAGGCAACCTACAATTGACCAAAACATTATAAAAAGGATGCAATTTTTCCTAGCTGTGAAAAAAAAAACCAACTATCATAATTATAAAATTCTGAATTTTTATATTTTCTTTAACTTTCTTTTAATAAAATCATATTTATTTCATATTTTTTTTTTTTAATTGCAAATGAGCATAATATGCATGATTTTTATTAAACTTGTGTTTATAATCAGTACATAAACAATCTTTATATTGAGTAAGTTAATTATAGCCTATTGTAACTATTTAGTAGAACCAATTTACATTATGTAAGTGAATTAGACACTACTAATGCTAAATGGCTTGTGCTCATTCAGAACAATGATGTTGGAGTAGAGGAGAATATAAGTTTGTTAGTATTTAAATGATTAGCTTCTAATATGTTAATAATAGTTGGGAATACACTATTGATATTTTTTACCTAAAGTTGAGTGTTCATTGTTTTTATTTTCTTCCAAGCTATTCCAGCAAAGGATAAGGTAATTGTAGTTTCAGATTTTGTTTCCATATCTTGTAGAGAATTTTTAGTGATTTATTTGAAATATAATCTTTGTTTTTGGTAACGGTTTCAAAAAGAGGTTGGTAAATACCAAGGGCTATTTGAAATATATACTGGCCAGTAATGGCTATAGTATTAATTGATTGAGTGTGGAGATTAGCTCTTGAGGTGTAATCTTGTTGAATTTGTTGAATTAGGTCGATGAGCTTGAACCATTTTTTGACAATATACCTATTGCTATGTAAATAGCACAAGAAGTGACTGAGAGTTTCTTCTTCAATATTGCACCTTGGACATATGTTGTTAAGATAAAGTAAAGGGTATCTCTTGTGGAGTTTGGATCTTGTGAGAAGTTGATCTGTTAGAAGTTTGATTCGAAAGGTAAAGAGAGATCTATATTTAAGTAAGTCACTTTTCTTGAGCTTTTTGTTAGCATTGATAATATTCTCAAACTGGTCAAATGAGGTGGACTTGTATATTACTAATTGACTAAGGGTGAAGTTATAAAGATTTGAGTAGAGATTCACAAATTCGATCCAGTGGGTTATACTTGTTGTATTGACATTGTTAATAAGAGGTGATGATGAAAAAAATATTGGTGGCATAATTGGTGAAGTTAGAAAAGGAGTTGCTTGAGATATTAGTTTGGTGATGAGTTTGAGCTTATACCATATAATGGTTAAACTTTTGAGAATAGTTTCTCTATTAATTCTGCTAATAAGTCTGGAGAATAAGACTTTGACTTGTCTGTTAATGTAGTCTGAAATATAAAGGTCAGGTTTGGATGGAACTTTGCAGACTATGTGGACATTGGATCTGGAGTTGATTACCATTTAAAAAAGGATTAGCTAGAAAGTTGCTTAGATATTGGAGTTATTGGAATAGAAGAGCAGGAGGGTGCTGGTTTAAATATCAATAACATTAGAGTATACGATAATAATAGAATAGATTATTGGCTAATTATTAGTTGGAGATGGTTGTATTATTAGCTGGAAAGTGTGCATGAGTACAGAGGTGAGAATTGAAATCAGTTCATCAACATTGTTGAGGAGTTCATGGTAGCCATTATATTTTATGGTCCAGGTTGATTTGAGTTCGCTAAAGTACTTGCTCTTAAGGCAAGGTTATGTTAGGCAAGAGCAAGTAGCAATGTGTTTGTTGCCTAAAGCAAGAACGTGATGTATCCCAGTAAGTGAGGGTCAAATTATGGCATTGTGTCTCACTTTGATGAAGCTTAAGTAATTATTTTCCAGGAAGCTTCAAAATCTAGGACTTGGATTTGGTAGGGGTGGAGTGTCACCAACGAGTGGTAGTGATATGTTTGTTAGACTAGTAAACCAATGAGGTATGGGGCCTTTGGTAATAAAGCCCTTATGAGTGTAGAGTTCTTGCCAAGTGAGTTTAGAGGGCTTATTAAAAACAAGTATGTTGGAAAGGATTTTGATATTAGAAAAGAAAAGGGACAGAGCTGTTTTTTACTGATTTTTGTGAACTGACCAATTGAGACTTCATGATTGGGCATGTTGAATGAGCATGGGTTTGGGCAGGCATTGATATAGTATTTGATGACAATTTTAGCTACTTGTATTAGCCATGAGTTTTTGAATAACTATGGGAAACAAATGGGGCATTACCAGATAGCGTGTGCAGCTTGTATTGATATAATTTTATATTTGGTAGACTGGAAAGTTACTGGATTGGCAAGCCTTGTGACCAAGAGTTTGGTTACTGTAATGTCTTTTCTATTCTACAAGTTGACTAAGTCTAAGCCTGCTTTGAAATAAGTAATCTTGTTAGAAATTGTTTGCTCAATGTCAAGCTTTGATTTTGTTGCTTTATTGAGTTTGGCTTAAAGAAAGTTTATTTCATTGTTTGTTGCAAAGGAGATATGCGTGGCATACTCCAGTTGTGCACACTAGTCGAAATGGATTTATTCAGCATAATGCCACTTGTCAATCATTCATCAAAAAAGTATATAATTCAGCTAATCAAAATTATATAACTTTTATCTTTGGCTATAAAGTGGCGTATAATTTATTTGGCACATAAATGGTATACTTTTTTTAAACCTCATTTTGAAGAAGTTAATATTTTAACAGTAAAATGGATAATTTATTTTTTGCGCCAAATATACATACTGTATATATTTTGACTTTTCCGAATTATATTACT
>CAJVPV010000433.1:0-22170 GCA_910591835.1 Acaulospora morrowiae | reverse complement strand
TAGTACACCCTTATGAACTTTAGCATACCACATTGGTCCATCCATACAAAGTGTCTCCCTGCTATTAGTTCTCCGTCCATATCTTTCTCCTGAGGTAGGAAGATATATGACACTGAGGAATTTTGGTTCTCTATTTATTATTTGAGCTTTGATTAATTGGATGGCTATATTATTTGATAGCCAGATTTAATCTATGGATTTTGGTTAATAGATCCTGTAAAGGTATAATATAGTTTATAAGAAAAGAGGAGACTGAATATGTTGATGTAATTTTTGTTCAGTTTTTTATAGATATAGAATTTGTGTTTTGGTTCAAACTTTTGGATTCTGTTTATTGAATTAGGGATAGAGTTAAAGTTACCCATAATAATATATGAGATATTTTTTGAGAGATTGTTATTAATAAGTTTTTGAAGATATGTGATAGTTTTTTTTCTTGTATTTATGTCATATGGAAAATATATTCATGTAATATATATTTTGATTTTGGATTTAAATTGTAAATAAATTGAAATAATATATTGGAAATTTTGTAAAGATAATTTGAAATAGTTTTGCTGATTATTATAAATACACCTGCTTGACTTTAATTGAGATTGCTTAATGTATAATAAAGTTGTTAATAATATAAGTAATTTTTAGAGGCTTGAAGTTTGGTCTCTAATATATCAAAGATATTATAGTTAAAGATGGATTACTAAATTAAAGATGAGAACATAATTTAAATATCCCTTACTATTAAAAAAGTTTTTATTAAATATAAAATAATAAAAAACTACCTACAAAAGTTTTTTGCAATTTAGGCCACTTGATTCAAATATTTTTTGAATTATGTTCCTATTAAAATAATGAATAAATAATTATGTTCTTTTAAAAGGGACATAATTGATCTGCAAAATTTTACATGCTAAATAATTTAGGAACCTATCTTTAATTATAGTTGTTATTTTTTATATATTGTAGAAGACAGTTTAGCTTTGTGTTATTATTGAATCCTTTTGTATTTAATGAGTCAATTTCAAGTAAGTATGGTTTTATATTGATAATAGATTTATTGTATAAGATTTTTATAAGTTTTTTTTTATTGAAAAGTTTTTTAATAGATTGTTTGTATTAATTATTATTTAAAAAAGTTAAAGAATTTTATTGATGGTTCAGATAGTTTGATTTGTATAATATATTTATTGGAAAGTCTTTGAAAGACAAAGTATTATTTAAGTTTATAAGTTTTAAATATAAAGTTAATATTATTAACTATAGAAATATCTATATCAATTTTGTTTTAAGTAAGGAATTTATTAATTCAAATGGATTTAAAATAGTAGGTTTTTATTGAATTTGATCCAATCTTCTGGAATTTTAAAAAATTGAAAGTATTAATATTCTTTAATTATATTTTTCTAAGATATTTATTGTCTATAATTAGAAATTGATATTGGTCAATTTATTGACTTTGTTAAAGTTATTTGAAAAAAATAATTTTGTTGAGATTGTTTGAATATTTGCATTTGTATCTATTTGGTTTGAGATATTGATTCATTCTTTTGATAGGAGTGTATTGAAATATATTTTTTGAAAAAGTATTGAAAAGGAATAAAATGTTATTAAGATTTGTTATTGATAAAGAAATATTAATTTCGAGGTTTAAACTTTATTTAATAAAAAAAAAAAGTCTTTCTAATGAAGAAAAAGTCATTTAATAGGAGTTTAAAATAGTAAATCTTTTGAAAAAGTGAAGTTTGTTCTTGAATAAATATTGTATTATTTTGGAATTGAAGGAAAAAAGTTAAGGTATTTGGATTTAAGTAAGTGATATATTAAAAGAAGTGGTTTTTTTTAATATTAGTAATTCAAAAAAGATATCAGGGAGTTTGAAGGAAACTTGATAATCTTTATAAATATAATTTTTGTAATCAAAGAGTCTATTTAGTTTACTATATTTTCTGATTGAAAAAAATTTTTGTATTTTGATAAAAGATTGTTAGGGTTTTCAGAAAGTGAAAGATTGATTGTGAAGATGTTATCTAGGAGTTTTACGAATTTGTAGTATAATCTTAGTATATATAGTACTGGAATAGGTTAGAATTTGTTTAGTATTAATAGGTTGCATAGGAGTTTGATTTTGATATTGGATAGAATTTCAGTTAGAAAAGATGGAAGTTCTGAAAGAAGTTTGTTCATAGATTTCTTAAGTTTTTCCTTTAGTATATTATAACTAATGAAGAATTGTGTTTTTCTAATAAAGTAGTTAATAAGATATATAAGAAAGCTGAAGTTTATAGAAGGACATATTGTTAATATTGATAGTTCTGAAATAGATAATTGATAAAATTGTACAAATAATTATTCTAATTTTTTTTTTGTTTCAAAATTAATAAAATTAATATTGTATTCTTTTTTGTATTTTTTTTGAAAGTCATTTACTATTTTATTAAATTCTTTTTGATAAGTTGATTTGATATTATCTTTATAAGTAAAGAAGTTAAAAAATAATATTCTTTGAATTTGAGTTTTTTAAATATAAATTAAAAAAAGTATGAAAAGTATTTAGGAAGTTTCTTAATGTTTATAATGATTTTAATAATTGTATTAATATAATTGGACATTTGTAATAATTAATTGACAAGTAGTTCTGTTTCTTTACCAAGGATTTATATTGTTTAATGTCATAAATTTGTTATAATTCTTCTTGAATTTGATGATTAAAAGATAATAACCACATGTTTAATTGAAGAGATTGGTTAAAAATAGTTGTCGGTTGAAGAATTAATCAAGATCAATAATATCTTTGAAGTTAATAATTTGTGATTAATTTGTAGATTGAATTTTACAAATGTCTATAAAATTAGAAATAGTAATATAGTTGTCTAGTGAATTAACAATTGGTTGATAATAAGTGATATTTGATTTTGATAAACTTGAGAAAGAAAATAAGAAGTATTTGTTTTTTATAGATTCATAAATAGGGATTTCAGGTTATTGGTTCATTAATTGTTTCACTAATTCCTATGGAATTAATAAGTTAGGATAGGGCTAAGATAATAGAAAAAAGGTTTATATATATATACTGTTGGCAAGAAAATAGTGTGGAACATGACTGCACAAACATGCTTTGGCATATTATATGCCTTAATTTTCAGTAGTAGATAGTCTATAATCTATAGTAGTATGTTAAACTATAATGCAATTTTAAAAGCTTAAATTAGCCATAGTCTTAGATGACTTATTAATTAAAAATAGTCTATTTTGCTTAATAGAAACTGCATAATATGATAATAGTTAGTGGAAACATATCATACTAATATAAAAACAAAGAAAAAAGAAGCAAAGAAAAAATAAAAGAAATAAGAACAATAGATAGAATAATAGTAGAAAAAGAATAATAATAAGAAAAGCTGCTTCTTAATTAAGATATATAATTAATGTAGCCTAAGTAAGTAAAATCTAATTAACTTACCTAATTTAATACTTGTTACAAAAAAGAATATCTGGAACTACAAGAGGAAGATGATAAAAACCTGTTAAAAAAATGAACAACAGAAAAAGAAAAAAAGATTTATTAGAACTAGGGCTCCTAATGGTATTACTTTGATACCTGTTCAATATCAGTTTGATACTTAATTTTTGTAACAATTTAGATCCTTAACTGATCACCAAACCATATGGGTTTTGCAAGAAAAAATAGTATTATTAATAATGTTTATCTTAATATTATCATATGTGATTGACAAGGGATTATAGATATACTAATTTGATACATAAGGGGTTTTATTTACTATTTCTTTTCCATTTATTTTATTATGTTTATATTTACTATATAGTTATGCATATGTCTTCCAGAAGGTTAAGCCTTATATAGATATATGTATAATATTTTATGTATTTTTATTTTATTTATTTATTTGGAAAAGGTTGTAACATTGAAAATATATTTAAGGATGCCCTTTTGATCTTGAAATAAAGTAACTAATAATTTTACAACCATAAAATTATTCTGTTTACACCTAAAAGTCTTTAATAAAGGGATTTTATTCTTGACTTTTACATCTGGTAGTAGTGGTTATTCTATTATTATACACCTTTTTTATACTTTCCAAGATACATACACCCCCCTAAGAGAAACTCTGTCACTTTGTCTACAAAATGTCTGGAAACACTGGTACTGGTTCTACCACAACTCCACCTGTCACTCTGTAGAATTTTGTTAATGCTTTGGGAGCATTGACCACTGCAATGGGAAATAACAATAATACTGGATCTAGCAAACTTCCTATCCATATTCCTGAGTATAGGAGTAAGCCTGGGGAAAATGTGGTTGCTTGGTTATTATAACTTACTGCTCTCTTCATGGCACAAGGAATTAATAATGAAGCCCAATGAATTTTCTATGCATCTATTGCATTGCATGGAGCTACTCTATATTGGTTTACAAATGCTGTTGTTGCTAATGCAAATAATGTATCATATGTCAACCGGGATGTATTTCAAACTGTCATCAAGGTTGCCTTCTTATCACCCAACCACCAACAAATTTTGTGATAACAATTGTGAAATTTGCAACAAACTGGATCCATCTTGAAATATATCGCACAATTTCAGGACATAGTAGGACAAATCACGGGGATGGGTCCATTGGATCAGGCAACTTACTATATCGAAGGTCTCAAACCTGTAATAAAAATAGAGATTGCATATCAAGCTCCTGCAACTTTGACGAAAGCCATTGCATATGCCACCAGATTTGATAATGTCATGTTTGGAATGGCAAGGCCAGGATACACACAAAATTTTTTATACAAACCATACCAACAACAAATATAGCGAAGCTATCCAACACCAATGGAATTGGACTATGCTGAATCTTTGCAATGCCACAAATATAAAAGGAATTGGAAAAAGCAACAACCGCAATAAATGAAAGGAAACTGCCACTATTGTGGAAAGTCTAGATATTGGAAAAGGGAATGTCCTAACAAGGGAAAAGGAAAGATTAACAATATTGAAGGAACTAATATGCATACATCTACACAGTTGCTACCAGATTATAACAACAACTTGAAATTGACAAACACTGAGGGTAACAAGGAACAACTACTTCGTGTCAATGAAAAAATTAATGGAAAGCCTGCTTGGATCCCATTTGACTCTGGAGCTTCCAGAAACTTCATGGATGAGGGATTTGTCAAATGCCACCGCCTTACTATCCAGAAGAATAAACTTGTCACTATTGAACTTGCAGATGAGTGCAAACAGGAAACAAACAAGATTGCCGCCATCAAGAATCTGAGGATGGGAACCTATCACACAACAGAATTGTCTGTTCAAGTTATTAAACTGCAATGATATGATGCCATTTTGGGAAAGCCTTGATTGTATTATGCCAATCCATCCATTGATTGGAGGAGCAACAAGCTTACCTTTCAATATGAACCAAAAATCATCGTTGTAAAAGCTGACTCCACTATTCCATAACATCTGGGCTGTAACTCTATCTTCATCTTGTATTAACAACTTGCTAGGATACATAATACTGCTACACTCATGGGCAGACATTCGTGTGATTGGCCAATTTACGTAGATCCATGCATGGTCATGCATGGTAATCGGCCAATAAAATCGCTGAATTACAATTGATTAATTTATATTAAAATTCTTACGTATTTTATAAAATAAGAAACCAACTTAAATTTGACAAAATGTTGTTTCCAATTTATCTCTTCCTTTCTGGAGCTAGTAATAGAAAATCTCGAAACACTAGTGAATTCCATCAGACAGTAGTCGCATGTTTATCAGCTCAAGAAAATATGAAATTGTTGACTAGAATCAAAGAAGCTTAGGTATTCCTTGTACATGCAAAATACATTTCATATATGAAGCTGAATCCTACTAATGTGTTTACCGAAAAGACATATGTGTTTATGGGCGGAAACGACTAAATGTGTGTTGCAGGAGTAGGTAACTAAACAAAAAAATAAGGGCAGTGCGTGTTTTGTAGGCGGAAAAGCCAGCACGGCACTTGTGTAATGATAAGTGCAAAGTCTTTTTGCTTGAGGCGCGTTACTATTTGATCGGTGATTCCTTTATTAACAACACTTCCTTCTTAAACCAGGCCGGTCCTTGATACATGCCACAAATTTCTCTTTTGGCCTTACTGGATCCTACTTTGAGGCGATGTTATTTTCTTTAAGAAAAGTATTTTATTAATTAAGAAGAGGCTTTTATTACAATTCTTACAAGATACTGACTGTTTTTCTAATATACTTCTATTATCCTAGTGCGACGTGTCCCAAATCTCTCCAAACTCAAATAGACTCTGGCGCCCACCATTGATAATGGTTTTTATTTAGGGAAGGTATTTTATTAATCAAGGAGCAGCTTTTATTACAATTCTTTAATTATCGAATGCCTAACGCTTTACGTAGTATACATATTCTAAATATATATTTTTTTATCTTTTGTACTTTATAATTAGTGAGCTTAAACAATTAATTGTAATGTAAATGCTAAATACTAGTTAAACGCTATTTTTTATTTACTTATCTATATCGATGCAAACTTGATATAACCATGATGAAAAATTATACAAATAAATAAATTCGCGAAGGATTATTTAATTTTATTAATTATGAAAAGAATAGTATTGTTTATTGCATCTGAAATTTTCGTATTGTCTTTTCTAATGCAAATGGTGCATATTCAACTGATCCATTTTCTTCATTGTTGTTATGAGAAACATTATCATTTTCCTTTTTTTTTTTGTTTTTTTTTTGGGATTTCAAAAACTTTCAAGTAATGAATGAACATGTTCATCGACACTATCTCGTAGGAATGAAAGACAATACAAACATTTGAATCCATTATTAATATAACATGATTCATGATAAGTATATCCGCAGGCCAGAATTCTAATTGAATTCATATTAAAAGAAGAAAATATAAGGCAGTTAGATGAATCGCAATATCGAAACAGGCCTAGCATATGTGAGATATTAAAACCCAAAGAAAGGTGATATAATTTTGCTTCCGGCATTCCCATCGCATTTAATGAAATGGTACCGTCGAATTTTTCTTTGCCTTTTTTCTTGGATGACTCTATAATAAATTGTGAAACTGTTAATGGTGATTGATGATGAAATACACATGTATAAATTTTTAAAAAAGATTATAGAAGAAAACAAGAACTTTTTTTGGTTAAATTAGTAATATCTCGTGCAGAATATTCATATGATGCCCACATAAATATGTGGGCAAAATTTTCTCTGAATCCATTGCAATCAAGATGCAGTTTATTGAAATAATAACCATATTTAATAATCTGCTCTGCATCGTCATGTTCTTATGTACTCCTGTGCAAGAAACTATAAAATATTTCAACGGTTGAATCAGAGAATTTGGAAAGTTCAACTTTAATGGACTCTAGGATCAGATGATTAATCAATTCCCAATAGAAAATGTCAGAGAAAAACATTAGTGGGGCTTTTGTGTAGTTTTTGCGATTGAACCTAAGAAATATTGTCCAAACATGAAAGCAAGATTCAAAATAAGTGTTAAAATCTCCAGATCTAAAAAATATGGCATAAATATCCAAAACAAGAGGAATCATATTATCGAGAAGATCCTTAAGTGTGAAATATTCAGCATCTTTACAGAATCCAAATTTTTCTTTAATGATTTTTGAAATTTCCTGCCATGTACTGCAAGAGATCTCCAAGATTAGATTGATGCGCCATGGCTTAGGTTTTCTGCAAGAATTTTTCATTCTCCAAAAATATATCTATACATAAACGAGAAGAAAGGCTGATATTTAAGAAATATTAATTCTCGACTATTTAATGAAATATGAAGAGGACCTATAATAGGAAGAAAAGATAAAATAGAATTAGTAATATTCGATAAATTATGATTAAGCAAATAATGTGAAATTGCCGTTCTGATATAAATTTGTCCAGGCCAATCTGCTACAATAGGAATCATATTTCCTTTTTTGATATACTGCTGCATGGATGGAATGTTTATGATAGCATTAATGGCTTGAACATATTCATCCAAAGAATGAAGCGTATTTTTCTGGAGATCAATAAGAATGACATCTTTCATAGAACGGGTATGACATTTTTCTTGTAACCAGATATCATAACTATGCACAGTTAGTTTTTCTAATCTTGTATTGTCATCAATTGCATGAAATCCCTAGCATTGATTATGTGAAAGACTATATAACTCCATAAATCTATTTTCTAAATTTATTTTAATAGATTCGGTATCAACCAATTTGAAATTGTGTATATTTAGTTGTGGGATAGCTCTTTGTGTAGTAATTGGATTCATTAAAATTGTTGCAAGATGTGCAGCATCAGAGGTCGTAGTGGTGTTTGGTACCTGTTCCGTATGAATATTATGATAGTCATCGATATTTAATACTATTGCATTTTCTATATATTGAGTAAATGTAGTATCAACAAGCCCATAATGTTCTTTAGATGCATCGGTCTTATATCGTGTGATTGAATGAGACGTAATGGTTATACCTAAATCAGAAAATATATCTAAAGTAGTGTTATAAACACCTGTAGAATCTAAATACATAGTTAAATCCCTTTTTGCATTATTTACAAACTTGTTTTGAATTTCACAAAGAAAGAAACATATAAATAAAAGCTGTTTTTTTACCCTTAACTGTGAATTCTTATTTTTTGTGGACGGGCTAGATGAAAAATACAATTCATTAAAGAAAAATTTTAATCTTATATCCTCACCTTCCATAATCTTCCGGAATTTATCAAAAGAATATATCGTTGGTTTTTTTTCTCGATTTTCGCGGGTATACAAAATATTTGTTAAGACTTTTACAGCTTGAGAAAAAGAAAGAAAATCATTAGTATTATTAGCTTTATTAGCTTCACTAATTTCCTCAAACCTATGTTATTCTTGAGCATGCCGTTGGAATTCAATTGAACTGTTAATTACAATCCCATTATAACAGTTCATACAGATCACATTATCCACACGAATATAGCTTGGCAATGTATTATTAGCTTGACCTTTGGAAAAAACATTTTCAATTACTTTTCTCCAAATAGTCAATTTTTCTTGACAAATAGTAATAGCACAAGATTTAATAGTATTAGTAGATGATATTTTCACTTCTAAGTAAAGTATTCTAAGATTTTTGATTATTTTTTGATTATTTTGTACACTGAATAAAGACATTCTTTCGAAGCAAGAAATAACTTTTACAACGATTTTTTGTTAGTGAAACATTACATTCTTGAAAAATACTTTAAACTATATAAATAAGTTATCCAGGCAATTGATTTATACCAGCCAATTATATGAATGTCTGACTATGACTGCTACATTATTTATTGTTTGTGTTGCCAACACTGAGAAAAGTAACCAACCATTATATCCACCTGCTGTCCAAAAATTATTAAAGGAATTTGCTAATGTCTTTCCGACTGACTTGCTGAAGGAACTGCCACCCCCAAAAAAAATTGATCATGCTATTGAACTTGTATCAGGAACTAAACCACCGTCTTGTCCTATCTATCAATTATCCATAAGGAAACCAATGAACTGAAGCAACAACTTGAGGAACTTTTGCAAAAAAGACACATTCATTCAAGTGTTTTACCATTTGGAGCACCTGTACTTTTTGTACAAAAAAAGGATAGAACATTGTGACTTTGTGTGAACTACCATGCACTTAACAAAATTATTATCAAAAATAGGTATCCTTTATCAAGAATTGAGAAGTTGATGGATCATCTTGTTGGGGCTCATTACTTCACTAAAATTGATCTTTACTCTGGATATCATCAAATAAGAATCAAGAAGAAGAATGTACACAAAACAGCTTTCAGGACATGCTATGGGTATTATGAGTTCTTGATTATGCTATTTGAGCTCACCAATGCTCCTGCTACCTTTATGATACTGATGAATGACATCTTCAGGAAATTTTTGGATCAATTTGTAATTGTATACTTGAATGACATTTTTCTTATCTATAGCAAAACCAAGGAGAAATATCATCAACATGTCTACTGAGTGTTAAATATTTTGAGGGAACATTATATGTATGCCAAACTGTCAAAGTATGAATTGTTTTAGAAATGAGTAGAATATCTGGGACATTATATCTCTGGGAAAGGGTAGAGTTCCGATCGGTACCATTTGATATAGTATTTTGTAAAACTGATACCGAAATTTTTTTTCGATATCGGTATCAATAATTACTGAAAATTTTTGATACAATACTTTAAAGTACCGATATCGAACCGAAGTACCAAAAATATTAATATCAATTAAAGTATTGTATAAAGTTTCAATTAATACTATTTTATATATTGTATATCATTAACACTATGATCTAATTATTTTCTTTTCAAGATTGAGGAAAAATACAGCCTTTTTATAATGTTTTGATCAATTGTTGATTGCTCTACTATAATTATTTATATGTGTTCATTTATTTTACACAAGAAATAACTAAAGAATTCTTTTTTTATACTTGGAATTATTATCAAAGAAAATTCTTATCTGTAAGTCAAGAAGTGAAATTACTCAAAATATTACTATAACAATCCCTATTGAACCCTTAACAATAATGTTTTTCTAGTCTTTTCACAAATAGTTACTTATAACTACAAAAAGGCTTTACAACTTGAATTTCAAGCTATAATACTCTGAATTAATGATGCCATATGAAAATCATTCTTTTTATATTAATCATATAAAAATTGGTCATTACTTTACATGATGACTGTATATATAATTTTTATCAACAAGATTCATTGATTGAAACATAAAATACTGTAAATAAAAATAAAATGTTATCATTAATAATAGATCACATGGTGACATGATAGGTTGCCATGTGATAAGTTATTTTTTTTTATCTATAAGTTAATAAGTGAAATTACTCAAAATATTACTATAATAATCACTTTTTAGTCCTTAATAAATAATATTTTTCTAGTCTTTCCACAAATAGTTACTTATAATCACAAAAAGGCTTTACAACTTGAATTTTGAACTATAATGCTCCAAATTTGTGATTTCATTTGAAAATCTATAGATATTTTAAGAATTCTTTTTATATCAATCATATAAAAATTGGTCATGACTTTTACATGATGACTGTATATGTAATTTTTATCAACAAGATTCATTGATTGAAACCTAAAATATTGTAAATAAAAATAAATGTTATCAATAATAATAGATCACATGGCGATCCATCATGTTGTCATGTAATAAGTTTTTTTTTTATATCTATAAGTTAAAAAGTGAAATTACTCAAAATATTACTATAACAATCACTTTTGAGCTCTTAATAAATAATGTTTTTCTAGTCTTTCCTCAAATAGTTACTTATAACTACAAAAAGACTTTACAACTTGAATTTCGAGCTATGATAATCTGAATTCGTGGCGCCATTTGAAAATCTATAGGTATTTTAAGAATTCTTTTTATATTAATTATATAAAAATTGGTCATTACTTTACATGATGACTGTATATTAACAATATTCATTGATTGAAACTTAAAATAATGTAAATAAAAATAAAATGTCATCAATAATAATAATCACATGGCAACATGGTGGATTGCCATGTTATTTTTTTTTTATCTATAAGTTAAAAAGTGAAATTACTCAAAATGTTACTAAAACAATCACTTTTGAGCCCTTAACAAATAATGTTTTTCTAGTCTTTTCGCAAATAGTTACTTATAACTACAAAAGGCTTTACAACTTGAATTTCGAGCTATGATGCTCTGAATTCGTGGCACCATTTGAAAATCTATAGATATTTTGAGAATTTTTTTTATATTAATTATATAAAAATTGATTATTACTTTACATGATGACTGTATATCAACAAGATTCATTGATTGAAACCTAAAATACTGTAAATAAAATAAAATGTTATCAATAATAATAGATCACATGGCAACATGGTAGATCATTATGTAATAAGTCATTTTTTTTTTCATAATACTATATATAATTAAGCCACTTTTTTGATTTTCATTTTTTTTGAAATTCATTTTTTTTTATAAAGAAGTAAGTTTATATACTGTATATAATTAGAAATTATATTTTATAATATAATATATACAAATAAAAGTTTGAAGAATAGGGGCAATTATTGCTTTTTAAAGCAGACCTAAGGGTTGATTGTATCCTCTCTTGCAAAACTTTTATATTATATATTATTGGAGAAGAATCATCAGATTATTTATTTATTTGATCAGTGAGGAGAGGAGAGTAATACAGATCTCCATGGTTCATCCACTGAACTAATAAATAATAAATAATCTGTATGTAAATTCACTTCAAATTTCATAAAAATTTTTTTTTAATGTTAAGTGAGGCATTTCTCATGATCTTTATTAATTGAGTAAGAATTATTCATTATATAATTAATGTTTAGATTTTGAGATACATTGCTATACATGTCAGCCTATTACTATATAGATATATTTTGTGAAAAAACCTTTTATGAAAAGGAAAACAAAAGGAAATATCTATGTTTGAAGGGCTAATGCCTCCTTAATAATTTATTCTATCCAAGAAGGGCATGGATAGATTTTCCAAATATGTTTTAATAACTATATTAATAAGTTTGTTTGGGTTAGAATTGGAGAAATTGTTTGCTAAAGAGTTTTTTCTTTTGGATTTTGTGTTTGTAGAGTGTGTTGGGTTGTTTTTCCTTAGTTTGTCAGAGCAGAAGATGTTATATATTTCTTCCTCTTCAATCATGTTTTTATTTCTGGAAATTCAAATTTCCTGGTAAATTGTATTGAGAAGATCATTTTGTAGTTCACTAAATATTTTTAAGTCTGTGGTAGATGGTTTGAGATTTTTGAAACAGGAATTGATGTTTGAAAGTCCAAGAGCTAGATTTATGTAGGAGAGAGGAGAATTGACAAGTTGTTGAAAGATTTTTGGATCAAAGTTTTTATTTTTCCTGAAGGTAAGTGTGGCCTGGACTATAGTATTATTAAGAATTTGAGTTATTGCTGGATGACTTTCCTTGCAAAGCCAGATATGGTGTGTTATTTCAGGAGACATATTACAGCATAGGCAAAGATCATTAGTATATAAGTGTGGAAGGGTGGAATGTAAATGGGTTTTGGTTGGAAGTGTATTAGAGAGAATTTTCAGATGAAAGTTATAAAGTTTGGATTGTGTTTGTGTAGTTGGAAGTGGTAATTTTTTGAGGAATGTTAGAGTTTGTAGAAGAAGTGAAAAATCTGGTTTGAAAATGGTTTTTGTTCTATTTGAATGAACTATATCAATTAGCTGAATTGTTTTGTTTATTTTTTTGATGTAATTGCGAATTTAAGGAAGTGGATTGTTTTGGAAATTTAATAAAGTGTAAAGTAAAGGAAAGGGATTAATAATATTGAGCTGTGGTATGGTTGTATTATGTGATTGTATATTTGTTATTGCTGATGTGGGCTTATAGAAAGTGCAAGATATTTGTAACATTTGAATAATATTGTGAATATTGCTGATGGCTGAGGCAATGGAAGTTTACATTTTTTTCGGTAATTGGTTGGTAATAGTGTTAAAAGTTTATTAGAGATTTTGGGATGTTTGCAAAAGAAAGTTATTTGTTTTATGTTATTGATAAGGAGGATAAGAATTAGAGAATAGAGTAGAAATAGGTAAGGGGAGAAAGCAAAGCTTGTTGTATAAGATTTTTTGTGATGAATAAAATTCCATGTTATTGTTGTTTAATTGGTGAGAAATTTATAAGTTAAAAGAATTTTAGGATTTGTATCAGAGGGAAAGTTTATTGTTTTGAGAATTTCTTGTGAAGAAATAGATATATGTTTTTGGATTGGTGATTCTTGAATATCTAATGGAATAAGTATTTGTGGTAGATTTGAAGGTTCATTTGATTGATTGAAGAGAAGTGTATTGAGTAGGTCAGATTTGGTTATTCTGGTTTTTATATTATTATTGTCGGTAGATTTGGTAAAGAGGTTAAAAGGTTGATTTGAGAAAAGTTGATATTCATGGGAGTTGTTTAAGATATTGTGTTAGCAGCCAATACATTTTAAAAGGATAATGGATTGGTTAAGATCGTTGTTGATGGTAACCCAGTGATTGATTAGTATATTGTTTTTATTGGTTTTTTGTTTTTTTCCAAAGATAAGAGTATTGTTTTCAAGAGATGCGATCCATTTTCTTTTTTGATTTGGTTTGGTTGGAATAGTTCCTTTTATTGTATATTGATTTTGAGAGGATTGTATACCATAGAGGTATTTTGCCTTGAATATTAAATCCAAGTCTTGCGGAGATATGGTTCCATTTTGTAATTTGATTGTTGTTGAAGTTGAGAAGTTGTTCGATATAGTATATTTCTTTTTTTGAAAGTTGTTTGGCAAAGACTGGCCATTTTTTTATGTGAGCCTAAGATGGAATAAATTGAGGTAGAACCTCCTGAGAATTTGTGAAAACATTGAGAAGTTGGGCAGAAAGTTATATCGTATTGTTGTGCTAAAAGAATAGAGAATGTTGTAGTATTATATGTGTAGACTGGATTGTTTTTGAGGATACAGAGAGGTTGACAGTTGTGTTTTTGAATGGTTTTTATTTCAAGCTTCTTGGATGGAGATGTTGTTGGATTGATAAGTGAATATTGAAGGTTGGATATTAGAACTTCAGATTGTAGATCAAATATTGATTTGATATTGAAGATATTAGGATTATAGAACCAGTTTTGAGGAAGTGTCCTTTCAATTTTGAATTTGTGTTTAATTATAGAATTAATTTTCCTTTGAAAGTTTTTAAGCATGTTTGAAGTTAAAAAGATTGCTTGAAGTTTGAATTCAATGCATGGAAGGAGAACTTTGTTATATATATATGTGGCCATTGGACCTGTTGTATATTTTGAACTGAGAGCTTGTACTAGATTTTTGATTTTTTCTGCTATTTTAATGTGGTTAGGAACAACAATGCTGTGTTCTGATATCCAGATTCCAAGAATTCTGACTGGTTCTTTTTTTTGAGTTGGATAAATGGTTATGTTAATTTGTGTTAAGCTTTTACCAGATGATGAATTGTTTAATACTATAAGTTTTATTTTTGAGGGTTTGCTTTAATATCGTTGAGTTCAAAAAATTCTGAGGTGATGTTTAGATTTGATTGAATTTCCTCTTTAGAAATTGCTAGAAAGTTAAGGTCATCCATATATACAATTGTGTTAAATGAAAGTTGTGACTTTTGTTGTGTAAGGATGGGGATGAGAGGGTCATAAAAAATGATTCACCAAAGAGGAGAGAGTGTTTCCCCTTGATCGATTTCATCAGGAATGGTGATTTGTTGTGTTAGTCCTGTATTGGTGATAATTTGACATATGCGGTTTTCAAGAATGTTAAGAGAAAGTTTGATGAAAAAGTCAGGAATATGAAGTCTCTGCATGGATTTTTTGAGCATGTTCAGATTAACAGAGTCAAAAGCTGCACTGATGTCGAGTAAGAGGATCCAGAGTTCTTCTTGTGAAAGTTTTTTAGTGTTATATATAGAGTTTATTATTTGAATTGGTTTAAATATGCTTTGGTTTGGGAGGCCAGCAAAGTTGGTTTTTTGTAAGACATTATTTTTTTGTAAAATTTTGCTAAGTCTTTTAATAAGTATTTTGATTAATATTTTGCAAAAGGAGTCAATTAAGGCGATGGAGCGTATATCTTGTATATTGTATTTCCATTAAAGTTTTTTGTTGATGGGAAATATGTAATAGTTTTTTCAGTCAGCTGGAATTTCTTGTGTAAGAAGAATATCATTAAAGAGGTCACAGAGAATAGAAATAAGGGTTGATTGGATTTTTTTAATAAAGAGATAATTGATTTCAGATGGACCTGGTGCTTTGTTGTTAGGAAGGTCATTGATTGTTTCAGAAATTTCATATTGCGAAATTGGCATCATAAGTGTGGAATATATTGTTGAGTTGATGTGTTTAAAAGGTTGGTAATATTTTTTCCATTTGGAGAAAATATTTTGATTTATTATTCTCTTGCGAAAAATGTTTTTGTAGTGATTAGTTAAGGTTTGGTGGATGATTAATGAATTTGTGATGACTTCTTCTGTGAGTAGATCAATTAGTTTAGTAAAGGAAGCTTGAGGGTTTTTGTGGTTAAGAGTTTGTCGAATCATGACTTTGGATTTTTCTTGGAGGTAAGAAATTTGTTTATTAATAATTTTTTTAATGGTTTCATTTTTGTGAAGGGTGTTTTCAGTTTTAAGTGATTGGAATACAATTTTGAACAGTTTTTTAAGAGACGTGATTTTTTCTGGTGAGTATTGAGTGAAAGTTTTAAGTTATTGAGCTCAGAAGTAATATCGATAGGGAGTTAAAATGGAGAAGAGAAAAAGGAGAGGTTGTGGATATGAAACTTAATTGATTGTAGTTTTTTGTGAAGTAGGATACCATTTTTACTAAAGATATAAGAAAAGTTTTTTTTGATTTTTTGTTTAGGGATAAAGTTGTTTATTGTAGTTTTGATTGAAGAATTAAGAAGTTTCCATTCCTCTTGAAGATTTGACTCATTGTTCTTGAGAGAAGATAGTTTGTGTGATAGGTGAGTGTTAATATTTTCCCAGGTTTTCTCTGAGACTTTGTTATAATTAAAGCAAATGACTGGTTTTGATTTTGGATAATTAGTTATTAGAAAATTAGAGATTGATAGTGTGATTATTTTGTGATCGCTTGAAATTCAGGTTCAGTGTTGATAATTTGAGATTTGGTGATTTGAGTGGTAATGTCATCAGTGATCCATATTTGATCAATGCGGCTTTGACCAGTGGAGCAAGAAAAAGTGTATGCTAATTTTTGTGAATTAAGGAGACGGAAAGTATTATGATAATTTTTGTTGAAGGATTTGTAAATAGTGGATTTATATTTTGGTTCTGTTGATTGAGTTCTGTCCATTTTAGATGGAGTGGAATTAAAGTCTCTCATGATAATGTGTGAGATATTTTTTGATTTGTTGTTATTGATGAGATTATGGAGAGTAATAGTAGCCTTTTTCTTCTCTTGTAGATTGTGTAGGAGGTAAACTTGTGTTATATAGAGTTTGATTTTTGGTTTGAATTGGAAGAAAGTAGAGATTATATAGCCTTGTAATTCTGTAGTTTTGTAAAGATAGTTTTGAAGTTTTTTGTTAATAATAATGGATACTCCTGCTTGACTTGAAGGCAGGTTGCTTGAATAGATTATGAAGTTGTCAATCGTGTTTGGGATTTTTTTGTTAAGTTGAAGTTTGGTTTCTGAAAGTCCAAATAAATCGTAGTTTTTGTTTTTAATATATGTCAGAAGGCAGTTAAGTTTAGTTGTATCATTAAGTCCTCAAGTGTTTAAGGACCCTATTTCAAGAGATGAGAGTTTGTTAGAAAGAGAGGGTGCATGAAAGGATGTTAAGTTTTTGTTAAGGTGTATATGTTTAAAAAAAATTTCATTATTTAAGGTTAAAGAATTAACTGAGTCAACAGTGGTTATTAAAAAAAAGTTAAAAAATTTAAGAGAAGGTTTAGAAAGTTCGATTTGGAGGATGAATTCATTAGGAAATCTTTGAAAACTGAAATGTTCTCTAAGTTTGTGAATTTTAGTCAAGAAGTTGGAGTCATTGATAATTGGAAGTTCAATATTGAAATTGTTTTCTGAAATAAAATTCTTGAGTGTTGTGAGATCTGGAAGCTGAGGTTTCCTAGGGATTTTGATCCAATCTTTCGGAATTTTGTTGAAAATAAAATGTTTGTGGGCTTTGATGATATTTTCTCTGAGATCTTTTTTGTCCAATATTGAAAAGTTTGTTTTTGCTATTTTGTTTACTTCATCATAGTTCATTGGAAGGTGTATTTTTGAGTTTAGTGTAGGAATGTCAATCCATTCCTTGGAAAGTGGAGTAGAGAAAATATATTTTTTAGATAGTGTTTTGAGAAATAGTGAAACATTGTCAGGATTTCACTAGTCGAAATCGGATTATTCGGCAATATGCCACTCGTCAATCATTCGGCATAAAAATAAACAATTCATCAATAATTCATCAATTGTTGTCGAATATGGAATGCCGAATTATTGATGAATTATTAACGAATTGTTTACGAATTGTTTATTATATGCCGAATGATTGACGAGTGGCATATTGCCGAATAATCCGATTTCGACTAGTGTTTGTTACAGGAAGTGAATATTAAGTTCCAGGTTAAGTATTTTATCTGAAGAAGAAGAAAGTTTAGTTCGAGTATAAAAGAAATCATTGGGTAATAGTTTGAAAAAGTAGGTTTTACGTAAGAGGGTGGTAAGTTCATAGATTGTCATTGTACTATCTTTGGGATTGAAAGGAAAAAGATGAATATATTTGGGTTCAAGAAAATGATATATAGAAGAAAGAGGTTTTTTGGAAGGGGAAAGGTCAAAATAAGAATCAGGCAGTTTGATTGGAACTTGATATTCTTCACGAAGATATTTTTTATAATCAGAAAGTCTTGAAAGTTCACTTCTCTTTTTAATTAGAAAGATGTTTTTGTATTTAGCTGAAAGATTATTTGGATCATCAGGCAGTTGTGGGTTTATTTTGAAATAGGACTCTGGAAGTTTGTCAAATTTGTAATAAGAGCGGAGGGTGTGAAGGGTTTGGATAAAATGTGTTTTTCCAATGAGTAGTAGATTACTTGGGAGTTTGATTTTAATTTGAGAAGGAATTTCAGTTGGATCAGAAGGAAGGTTTGGAAGAATTTCATCAAAGTATTTATTGAGAGATTCTTTTAGGAGTGTATATTCAATAAAGAATTGGGGTTTTCTGATAAAATAGTTAATTAGGTAAAAGAGAATGCTTAATAATTCTTAAAAAGGAATGTTTTCAATATCAATGGTTCTAAAAAAGATAATGGATAAAATGGTGCAAATAATGATACGAATTTTTTTCTTTGTTTCAAGATTGATGAAAGAGAGATTGTGTTCATTTTTGTATTTTTCCTGAAAATCTTTTTCAATTTTCATAAATTCTTTTTGATGTGATGGCATAATATTCTCCTTGTTGATGAATGTGCTAAAGAAAGTACGGTCTTTGCGTTTGAGTTTGTTGATTATTGCTTGAAAGAAATGAGATGGGTGTTTAGGTGATTTGCAAATTTCATCAATTACTTCAATAATGGTTTCAATATTGTTGGGAGCAGATATAAGTTTCCTAGTGAGTTTTTCTGTATTTTACGAAGAGTTTTTAATTGCTTGATGTCTCTGATTTGTTGAAGTTCTTCTTGAATTTGGTGATTAAAGATAATAACCAAGAGGTTGATTGATTGGAAGGTTTTGATTGAAGAATTTTTATAAAGTTTTGATTATTTGTTTGAGAAAAAGATTTTGATAGCTCATCCAAATCAATGATGTTATCAATAATCATGATGTTTGATTGGTTTGTGTGATGAATAGTACTGATTTCCATATCAAGACTAGCCAGGGAAATTGTGTGACTGTTGGATGAAGTTGTAATAGGATATGATTGGTCACTTTTTTGTGATTGTTTGTGAATTGGAACTTCCAAATCAGAAAGTTTTAATGGTGAATCATGGGTAGTACTGATTTCATTGGTGTTTCCAATTTTGGTTGTGACTGAATGGATTGACAAGGGGTTTGCATAGTGTATTGTTTCAGGATTTTGATTGACGTTACTAATTTGAGTGACAGGAGAAGTGATTGATGATCAATCATTTTCAGGGGGAAGCTGCAAAGTATTTTTTGTTTTTTCTTCAGATGAAAGAAGAAATTCTTGGAAGCGTTTGTGAAGTTGTTAATCAAGCTGGACTTTTTCCATTTTATTTACAATATTACTCACAAGGTTAAAGTTAAAGTGGTCTGTTCTTGGATTTTGAATGATAATTTTGACCATTTGGGTTCCATTGTCTCTGTTAGGAATTTTTTCAAAGTTAAGAATTCAGATGTTGTGAGTGGCACTGGTGTTAAGAATTTCTTCAATGTTTTTTCTCTCTTTAATGATGAGGAATTGTTGATAAGATTAGGAATGAAGATGGTTTTGAAAAAATCAGTTTTGTGAATTGTATTTGTTTTCAAGTCAAGGAAGTAGATTTGAAATTTTCTGTTTCAGTCATTATGAATATTAGCATGAAGGAATTGTTTAGGATTTGTTGAAAGTGTTGCTTGCTCCATGATAGGAGTGATGGGTTTGAACTGTATGCTTGGAAGCACTTGGGAAGAGAAGAAGTATTTGTTTTAAAGTTGTTTCTATAAAAGGAAATTTTTTGCAAAAAATCGATTTATGGAAAAGAGTTTTTTTTTTCAAATTTCATAAAAATTAAGTTATGCTAAATTAATTATTTTTTTATAAAATAAAAAAAAAACTCTTTCCCGTTCACACCCCTTTTCTTAAAAATTTCCTTATAAGGAAACTTTTGCAAAAGGTAACGAGAAGTTGAGTTTTTTCTTTAAACAACAACCATCAAACATGACAACAATATCTGTAGAGATAAGCTTTCCCTACAGTTCAGTCTTTAAATACTCTGGGCCAGCAGACCAGCTAGCTCCGATACAAGAACTCTTCTCAAAATGGGTGGAAAAGCATCTTCAGTATGCTTTAGCAACTCTAAATGACAAATACTCACCTCCACACCGGCAGCCGGCTCTTCTAAAAAAAAAAGAAAATGACGACCCAAAAAAGGAAGACATCAGGGAGACAAAAAACCAGGCAAACCAGCAGAAAAACAACCTGCACCAAAACAACCTCTGCTAGCAAAGGTGTGTAAATGTACTGAATGCGATGAAAGCTTTACCAGCCACAACGCACGAAAGAAACATTTCAATGCAACTCACAAACCGGGGTTCATGGAAGTTGAGACACCACGCAAAAAAGCGAAAAGAAAAGCAACTGTTCTTGACAACCCAGCATCTGTTATACAAATGTTAGGTATCAAAAGAAAATTGAGAAAACATCTTCTTGCGACTCACAATGAAATTGACGAATCGGAGGTCAAGAGATTGATTACAGCATCTGGTAACAAACCCGGAAACTACTGGATAAACTTCCGGAACCGCAGTGGATATGTGGATATCAATGATTATTCACCATCCAACGGCTCATTTAATTTAAGTGGACATGGGTATACAACAACACTCAAACCATCCACAGGACTAATCAATGATCTTCTCAAGGACAGTCTAAATTCAGCAATAGGTGATGCCGAATTCTACAAAAAATACAACACCATCCTGAAAAAGGATGATACACATTTTTAATTTTTTTCTTTTTTGGCAAGAACAGGTTATTCGGCTGGAGTCCATAACCATACTAAGGTCAAAATAGGAAAATTAAATCAAAAGGGTAAAAATTAAACCGGTGGGATGCTGAAGAGCATGTGTCAATTTTCCTGTGACAAATCATCGGGGCACCTTGGTGAGAGAAGTAATTCGCGGACCACACTGAAGTCTTTAAAAACCAAAAGACAGGTTAGAGTACATACAACAGTGCGATAAGCTAGATTACCCTCTAAAATTGTTCTAGTGAAAAATTAAGAGAGTATCGTGTGTCTTTCCTAATCGAATTTGTAGTATAGTTTTCTTGAATATGTAATTACTTTACAATTTATTTTAGAAATTCTACTAGATATACTACAAACTATTAGTCGTGTCTCTGTTGCTGAAGTAGCACAGGCCATCCTGTGATAACACAAATATGTAAATAATTTGATCCGATAAAGTAACATGCATATATACTAATAAAGGACACAGACACCATCGTCAACAAGAGCAGAGCTTGCAGCAATTGTAATAGCAATCACAACAGCGCCTACAAATAGTAACATCACAATATGTAGTGATAGTCAAGCAGCACTAAATGGAATAAACAAAGCAGAAAAAGATATAAAAAATTTAAGAATACTTAAAAACAGTCACATAATATTATGTATCCTAAATATAATCAAAACGCAAAGACTACAGATCACCCTGCAAATCCTAAAATTCCTAAAAATTTCCTTTTTTGGTAAAAAACACAAAAACTCCAAGAAACACCAAAGGAAATACTCAAAGAAAACTTTCACCAAGAAGAAACACTCTACTGGTTCCCTCCAAACCAAAGCAGGATACAGTAAACAGGTATAACTGAACTTAAAAGAACACTAACTCTTTCTTTTATTTCAAA
>CAJVPV010000432.1:0-22170 GCA_910591835.1 Acaulospora morrowiae | reverse complement strand
TTATTGCGTATAAATAAATTTTAATAAATTTATAAAAAAAAAAAGAAGTTCAATTATTTTCTTGACATACTGTATATAGAGCACTCTCTAATGATCCACCAATACTCAAATCCCTTAGAAAGACCTTTAAGACTCTCTTAAGAGAAAAAATGATTAAAGCTAATGAAATCATCCTTAATAAAATACAGAAAAACATTCAAGACAACTATGTTAGGTTTTGGTCCAAACCCAAGAATGCACTCAAAAAAGCTCTAGGAAATCTCAAGCCCATCCTGAATCTTTCAATTTTATCCGATAAAGACCAACTTATAGAAATAATCACCAACCACTTCAAAAGTATTTTAGCTCCTAACCAATTCGTTCTCAACGAGAGTTGGCAACAAGAATATTTACCAAAAGAGAATCTTCCAGACAATCTTTTTGAAGAAGTGCATAATGAGATCTCAACAGACGAAATCAAGCAAGTCCTTCTCAACCTTCCAAAACAGAAAGCCCCTGGCTTAACACATATTCCATATGAGGCCTGAACTAACCTTGGTCCAACTGCTAGAGATTGCCTCAAGAAACTCTTTAACAAAACAATATCCAAAAAAGAAATCCCCAAATTTTAGAAACAATCAGCAGTTACTCTACTACTGAAAAAAATTATCTAGTCACATGAACTAGCTAATACACGTCCACTATCCCTTATAGAAACCAGTAGGCAAATATTCACCAAATTATTGAATAATAGATTCTCAACAATCATCTCAAGACATAATATCCTGTCAGGATATAACTTCGCTGGCCTCAAAAATCAAAGCACAATGGAACAAATCTCAATCATCCAGTCAGAAATTAAAAAGGCAAATAATCTCAACAAAGAGTTATGGATGGCGTCATTTGACATCTCAAAAGCATTCGACTCAGTAAATCTCTCTAGCCTGGAGCTCGCAATGAATTGAATAAAAATTACAAACCAAACCAGCCGACTAATTCTCGATCTGCTCAAAAGAAGAGAACTCAGAATAATTACATATTACAAACTCACAGATCCTCTCGAAATCAACAAGAGAATTGACCAAGGTGAAATGTTAGCACCATTACTCTGGACAATCTTTTACGACCCAATGGTCAGTGCAGTAATTTAAAACAGTACTGGCAAATCAACAATACTAGCTTATATGGATGACATTGCTATTATTAGCAATAACATGAGAGTCCTATAAAACGCAACTGACACCTTTTGCTTATTCTTATCTCTGAACCTAATCAAATGTAACAAAAGCAAAACAGAACTTATTACAAATCTCAAGCCAAAAAATGACCTAAGAAAACAATCTCTTCTTGTTGAAGACGTATCAGTGCACCCTATACCATACACTGGCTCAATTAGATATCTTGGTATCTATCTCTCCAGAAAGTCCTTCTCCCTTGCAACAAAAAATTTCCTCAAGGAAAAAGTCTCGAACTTCACCAAAGCAATTGCAAACCAAAAAGGATGGAATGGTCTAATCACAAGACAAGCCTCCCACTGGATAATACCAGCCCAAATAGACTATGCGATTCAAGTAACAGTACCCAATGACACCGACATCAAAAAAATGCAAGCAAAGTTTAATACAGCTATCAAAAGCAAACTGGGAATTGAAAAAATCATCTCAAATAAAATTTTATATGCACAAGCAGGCTTAAACATAATAAAGTTACAAGATAGAGTTTACATAACAGCAGTTAAGCATCTAGTCTCAAGACTTGCTAACAAAAAAACTCACACTTTTCTCATCGAGGAAATCAAGTCTCTCCAGGCAGCACATGCCATATGGATGTGCCCAATCTGCAATCCATACTACTTCAGAGAATGCTGGCTAACACTTACTACACAAATAGCTAAAAAATATCAAATTAATATTTGCCCGTACTCTTGTCCATTCGAAATTGCAGATTACAATCTTTTATCGGACTCATAACTAGTATTGATAAATCCACCACACTTTCTCTTTTCTACACAAACATCAAAATGATTAAAGACATCTACATATATAACGCTAACAATAGACTTTTATGGGACAAGCTTTATACCCATAGAGGACACATATCCACAGGCCCCATTCCAAATTGATTCAAAAACATACTACTAACAAATCAAGCAATCGTTGGGAATTTACTTCCAATACCCAACCCAAAACCTCAATTTCAGGTGTGCATCAACAATGGAACTATTGACCTAATCAAAACCAGAAGAAATGCAATTCAACAGCAAATAATCAAAGAACAACACTATCAAGTTCTACCTAACAAAAAAATCCAGCAGTGTTCCTGCAACACACAACCTTGTCTTATAGAAAAAGACTTCATCAACATCAAGTCAACATGAATAACAACACATAATAATTACCCATTTCTATTAAACAATATTGAAGAACCATTCTTTCTTCTCTCTACTCCTATATACCCTCCATCACAAATTATAATAACCAAATCTCCCACAACCATATCACCACCCATAACAACCAACATCTTCTTTCTTAACGAAAAAATTATTATTCAAAAAGCCAATGCTAATATACTCTACAAACTAAATACCAATCTGTGGGCAGGATTCTGGCCCGTCTTACTAAAGACAATACAAGAGACTCCTACCAATTCAATAATCAGGTGTCAATTACAGATCCAATCGAACTTAAAAATATCAGAATATACCAATTGTCAAGTTAAAACCCCATATAGCAGATATATCAGATTAATAAACTTCCAGCAGAATAACAAAAACATAACAATCGAATGGATCACAAAAAAAGAACACAAGAGTCTCCCACCTCCAGATCCTATTAATAGTCTCCCAATCCCACAAATATTCCCAGAAACATACAATACCTCACTCCTAATTAATCACACGCATGTCATCAGCATTACACATTGAATAAAATTCGTTAACTATTACACCAATTTTTTTGATATTTTCCTAAGTCAGTCAGCAATCTTCAAGACCATCTCGAGATCTGCTTTAGAGCTTATTTACAGTGCCAATAAAAGACTTAGAGAAAGCGATCAATTGAAATTCAGAAGTCTATCAGTGTTCAGAACCAAACTCATTGCAAATCAGCTACCCATAAGAATCAAACTTCACAAAAGATACCCAAGTCTGTATGAAAGTAACCTCTGTCCACGATGTGAAGTGTACCCAGAGGACCAAGCACACATCTTCCTATGTATTCATGCCCAATGGACAATTGGAAAAAAAAAAGAAAAACTCATAGATCATCTAAATAAAAACCTATATCAAGTGAATACCAAAAACATACCTCTACTAATGTTTGTATCACTATCAATACCGGATATAATGAATCTTGCACTTGGAAACCTACAATCACCCTTGGACAAAATTCAAAATAACAAAGGTGACATGTCAAACAAGGCACTCAAAATTCTTTACAAAGTTTGGAAAGAGCAATCAGCAACAGTCACCACATCACCAACCCAGAAGTTAAATGGAAAAAAACTTTAGCCATGGACCTCAATCATAGCACCAAAAACAATAGCATGACTTTCTATAAGATACTTAATACACTAGCAACCAACAATAACTTAACTGATAAAAATATTTTTACTCCCACAATTGTATCATCATTTTGAATAGGCATTAGCCATTCAACACTGTTAGCATGTGCCCATCTACTTGGTGTAAGCCGGTGTTAACAGAAAGTTGCAATAGGCTAGGATTAACTTACTTATGTAAAGATCTTTAATGTAATAACTATAAACTCTTGTTTAATAAAAGTCTTGCATTTAATGTCTATTTGCGATTTTAAAAAAAATAATAATAATAATAATAATAATAATAATTTTGTAAGCCAATAAATTTAAATTTGAATATTATTAAATTTGAATACATAAATATAAATATAGTTTATTTATTAAATTAAATCGAAAATCTTCAAAGTTTAATATATAAATTTTCACTTTGGAGTCTTTTAACAATGACAGAGATTCTCTGGATGTTTACATCTGAAGATCTTTAAAAATCTTTGCTAAAAATTTCTTGATGTAGTTACAGTATCTTTATATAATTAGATAATCAAAATTTTTTAAATATTTAAACACTATTCAAGATATAATATAAGTTTTAAATATTATTTTTCTATATTCTTAAATAGTACCAAAGAGCTTAGATAGGTAGGCTGCAATTGTAACCTTTATATTAAACTTTTTCTAATAAAGAAAAATATATATTGCACTATAATTTATAAATATTATAATTGCAAGTCTAAAATTATAATAAAAATAATATATGTGAATTATGTATTTGTTTTTTCAAAAAATTAAAAAAATTTTATACAAACACAAATTTTATTTTATTTTATTTTTTTATTATAATAAGTTTTACTTTAATTTATTAATTTTTGTTATAAACAACATACATTGTATATTTCTGTTCACTAAAAATTATTACAATTAGAATTTACCCACAGGTATACCATTTGAGTACAGCCTACCTATATGTATTGCCACTCAAGCTTATTTTAATAAAATAATGTTTTTTAAACTATTATACATATCCATATTATTTCCTTCTATTCACCTTGCTATCGTTTTAATTTTTTCCTTGTTTTTTTTCTTTTCTTCCCTTTTTCCTTCTTTTTTTCTTTTATTTCTGTGCCCTTTTTTGTTTCTTTTTCCATTTTTCCCTTTTTCCTTTTGTGTTTTATTATTTACTGTTTCTCTTTCCACTGCTTTAAGTTCATATTGTGCTTTGTCCATATTTCTCTCATTCTTTTCTCTAGCTTGTTTATTATGTTTGCTATTGTATGCTCTGATTCCTTAACTCCAATTTTTCTCAGTATCTGTTTCCATTTTCCAGGCACAACTCCTTTCATTATCTCTATCCATCCTATTTCTTCCACACTTTCATCTACCATTTTGTTGATTTGGATCTCCAGTTCCCTTTCTGTATGTTTTTTTTTGCTCTTTCTTGTCTTCTATTTAATTAGATCTCTTATTTCTTTTATTATTATCTCTCTTCTACTTGTCACCTTCCTATATTTTCATATGTGTTCTTGCATTTCTTCCTCTTCATTACATCTTATATACTTTATATCTTCCTTATATATCTTTGAGTTTTTCTGTTTCATTTTTTCCAGTATAGGCAGCTCTCCTACCATTATTTTTAATAGTCATACCTGATACTCTATTGACTCTTTTATCCACTACCTTTTAATTTGTTTCTATGTTATTTTCAAGTCTATTTTTTTTCTTGTTTCTATTTGGTATAGTTTTTCATTTCTCCTTAGTGATAACCAATTTTGTAATTGTTTAGCTCTTGTACTAATTTTCTATATCTTTTGTCATTTCCAGCTCTGCTATCCATCCTATTATACCAGTTCCCCATCCTGCATCATTTTTGTAGCCTCTGGTTTTCTCTCTTTGTTTTTGAGTTCTTTCTTGGATATCCTATTTATCTCTTTAAATTCTTTATTTATATCTTTTTTTTTACCTTTTGTTACTATTATTGTTTTCCCAATGTTCTTTACCATCCACCTTCCCATTCTTGTTAGTGTTGTGCCTTCTTTATCTAATCTCTGCATTCTTCGTTTTGTTCTGTAATCCCCATTAATATATTTGACTGCTGTTTCTGCATCTATATTCTTATTTCCTCTGCCATTCCTATGTTTTTTAAGCCCCTTATGATTTTTTCTATTTCTATTTGCGTTAAACTTTTTGCTGGTTTTTTCTGGACACCTGTTATTTCTTTTTCTCACATTTTTATCACTCATGTCCCATATTCAATTTTTGATTGTTTTTCCCATGCTGCATCAGTCATTAGTATTGCTATTTTTTTACTCTTTTCTCCTGCCTTCCTTTTCTTATTCTTTTCTCTTTCTATGGTTGGTATCTTTGCTGCTATTTCTGGTTGTATTCCTATGTAGCCTATTCTCTCCTCCTAATCATCATCTCTTATTTTTGTTTTCTTGATTACTGGGCTCCACGTTTCTTGTATATTTTTCTGATATATACATGTGTTTTCTTCTCTTCCCTTATCTTTGTCACATCTTTTACACTTTTTGATCTCTTTGTTTTTCCCCTTCTACATAGTGCTCTATTATCAATCTCTTTTCATCTATCTTTTTTCTCTTTTTGCTTATAATTGCTTCTTTATCCTCCTGAAATACTATTTATTTTATTTTTTTCATATCTCCGTACTTGTTTAATCTTGGTATTGTTATTTGCACCATTTTCTCTCTTTCCTCTCTGATCATTTCATTTTTTTTTCTTATTTAGAGCTCTTTTGTTGTTATATATCATTTGGGTACTCTTCTCTTTTTCTCTTGACTGGGATTTATATATTTCCAATCCAAAATTGTCTTGCCATCTTCTGCTATCATCTGATCTATAAACAGTGTCTTCTATTTCCTCATCTTACTTTTTTCTTTAAGGTATTCTTCTTACCTCTATATTTTCTCTATTGCTATCTCCCCTCCACGTGTTTCCATTCTTGATTCCATGCTTTTTTTTCAATCCTAAACCCTGTCTTTTTGCATGTGAGTAGCATGCTGGCTAGCACACTTTGTCTACTTTTTGTCTCCAGATATTTCTTATTCTCCGTTACTTTTTTTACTAACCACGAGTCTTTTTGTAACTGCATAATCCTTATTTCTATTGTCACTCCCAATATATTATTATCCTCTATAATAGTTTCTATACTTTTTATTCTGTTTTGTATAACTTTTTCCTTCAAATCTACTATGTTTACCAATTGCTTTATTCTTAGTGCGCTTTCTGGTGTGGTTCTTGAAAACTTATATTGGCTCTTAAAATAGTCATCTATTTTCTTTTGTTATTTCTTTATCTTCTCTTCTCCTATATTCATATCTGTAATTATCTAGTCTATTGCCAGGTTTATAACTGCATTAATTAGGTATTGTGTTATTTGCGAGGTTATTCACTTATAACTCAGTGTCTTTAGATTATGTATTATTATTTCTTTTGTCTTTCTTATTTGTATTACCTTTTCTTTTTTCCCTTGGATCCACAATCCCAGAAACTGCTCTGCCTTTGTTTCTTCCTCTGCTTTTATTTTTGTTCCCATTAGTATGATTTCTCCTTTTTTTATTTGCTATTATCAATTTTGTCTTGTCTTTGTTCACCTGAATATTGTTGATTCAATAGAACTCTTCTTCTATATTAAGTATTCTATTTATATCTCTGCTATTCTCTGCTATCCAAGTTGTGTCATCCATATATACCAGGTTGTTTATTTTTAGCTGCTTTATCTGCCGCTCTCCTGTTCCAAAATTTGTTGTTCTTTTTTCTGACATCCTGTATCCCTCTTCATTATTTATTTTTTATTGATTAAAATTGATTTATAATTTTTAAAATACTTTAAAATTAATTATAAAATATTTGTTTTATAAAAAAACTTATAAAGTTTAAAATATTTTTTTATAAAAATTAAAATATTTATTAACTAAACTTTTATTTATAAGAAATTACTATTTGATAGTATTACAAAAGTTATAACTAAAAACTCTCTCCTGATTGTATTTACTTTGCTAAAAAGTTTTTTTTTATGATAATTTTTGTCAAGAAAAAATGTTTTACACTCTTTATCACAAGTGAGCCTCAGTTCAAGAACTCAAGAACTTTCAAGACAACTGGTGCAGTGGAATGGGACATATGGTCAAAGTCTACTTAAGTTTGGGAGTCTTGCTTATCCTTCAGTTGCATGATGAAAGGCCCATGGCAGTTCTCTTTTCTTTTGTTCTCTTGCACCTCTCCTTTCACCTATTATAACATAAAAACCATCTACATCAATACTATTATATATGCTAAGTCAAATACTTTCCAAAAAATACACTCAAACAGAGTTATTGGGTCTACTGTTTGTTTTAACACAACTTTTACATACAACCTTATCATAGCGACAATTACTGTGCCATTCCAAAATTTCCAAAACTTTTTGTCCAAAAAACTGAAATCAGTTTACCTCCTTCAGATGATTATCACTTTCCAATCATCCAATCAGATTTTGTCAAAACAATAAGGAAAAAACTGAACCTGTTTAAACCGGTTTTTCAACACAATAACAACAACAACAATAACTATAACAACAAACAATGTCACATGTACTCTTCTATCTATGGTAATCAAAGAGTCAGAGAGATAAGACCATACACCTGTCTAGGGGCTTTTTTGAGAAAATAATTGGATTTCTACTTATAGATTTTATAGTCTATTCGATTTAGTTTTAGTTTTAATCTCTGTTATTATTTTCTTTTCATTTATTTTTTATTCAAAAAATCAAAAGATTTCACAAAATTTTGTTAAGTAGGTAGGCATAGCCACTACTTTGCCATTTAACATTTTAATATTGCTTTTGAAATTTTTTTACAATATTAGTTAGATAGTAATCAAGTAGGCAAGCTAGTATTTAACTTGTTGTATGCAATATGCACCCAAGAGATGTTGTTTCTTTTACAATGTATACCTACAATATACAATAACAAATAAAGAAATGATGTTTACCTATTTGAAAAAACCCCTCAAAAAAACAAAAGTTATAACTATTCAAGGCATCAAAATCATTAACAAATCTAACAAAAACTTGAAGAATGCATAAAACAACAAATATAGTAACCTAATTACCTTTCGCATCAAGCTTTTGTCAGGAACTCTTTCCACGTGAAAAAATCTCTATCAACAATATCCAGACTAATATCCAGATCCCTACTGTCTATATTGCGAACTCTATACTGAAAACATACAATATGTATTCAAATGTCCAATAGTTTTGAAAGAAACCAATCAAATCATCAATCAAATCAATCTTATTCTTCATTCCAATAGTGACTCAAAACTGATAACCCATATATGGCAGGTTGTAAAGCTAGCATGTGGCATCACTGACAGTATTTTCTCCCTATCAGACTTTAACAACTGAATACAAGTATCGACTAAAGCCCTAATAAAATTATATAACACTATATGGAAACCATAATATGCTATAGCCAACACTTCTCCACAAAACAGTATAAAATAGAAAGACAAATCTTCCAACAATATAATCAAAGACAATCAAACAACTCCCAAATTAAATCCACAAAAATTTCCATCTACACAAGAATCAATAATAACAATCGACCTACCTATCTTAGTTACAGATACCTATATTCAAACAACCTCAACTTTTTTAAATGTATTACTAAACTAATCCAAAGCTATTTCAATTTTATTTTTTTTAACACTGAGTAGGTAAATATAGGGTTCCGAAAAAGTACTGAACTGATATCGAACTGGTATCGAAATGGTACCGATCTATAATAAATTTAATATATGGGTTGTGACCTACTCATATGTTTTTATAGTAAATTTAAGTATCGAACTGGTATCGAAGTGGTATTGAAGTGGTATCGTTAGGAGCCCTAGCGAGGACAGATATTGTTTGTATATATGTTTGATAAAGTGGTGTGGAGATGTAATTTAGTTGGAAATGTATTAGATAGGATTTTGAGACAGAAGTTATATATTCTAGATTGGTATTGTGTAGTTGGGATTATACATGTGTTTGTATTTAATTCAGACATTTTCCAAAAACTGTATTATGTTCATATTACTAAGTAACAATTAGTAAGTAATTAGGAATCATATTATCAATCAAATATTTTTTTATAGTAATAAGAAAACATGTATAGTTGGAATTGATATGTTTTTTAGGAAGGTCAAGGTGTTAAGAAATAGTAAAAAATTTGGTTTGAAGGTTTGTTGTGCTCTTTGTGAAAAAATTATTTTTATGAATCATATAGTTTTGTTGATTTGTTTAAAGAAATATCTTATTAATAGGATGGAGATATTATTTGGATTTTTAAGTGTGTATTGTATTGGTAGTGAGTCAATTATATTAATTTGTGGAAGTTAGGTGTTTAATGATTGTGTTTTTGATATGGTGGAGGAGGGTTTATAGAAAGTATGAGAGATCTGAAAAGTTTGAAGAATATTGTGTATATTTGTGATTGTGTTAAAGTATAAAACTTTACACCTTTTCCTATAGTTGACAGGTGGTGAAGCAAAGATATTGTTGTTTAGTTTTGGATATTTGAAGAAGAAGATGTAGTCTTTGGACTTATTGGAGAGGAGAATAATTATTATTGTATATAGGAGTGAAAGAAGAGGGTTGTAATTGAAACTAGTTGTAAAGGATTTGTAATGTTAAATGAAATTCCAAGTTACAATTGTTATGTTGGATTGGTATTGATATGTTAGAAGAACTTTGAGTGGTGAGCTATTGTATTTGGAAAGAAAGTTGATTATTGGTTGTAATATTGTTAACATGTGTTTTTGGATTAATAATTTGTAAAGATCTGGATTGATTAGTATTTGAGGATTGTTAGAAGAGGAATCTGTGTAGAGTGAATTAAATAGATTATTTTTTGTTGCTTTTGTTTTGTTTGTATTGTTGGGTAGTGCTTTGATGAAGAGGTTTAATAAGTTTAGAGGAATTAGAAGTTGGCATTCGTGAGAAGTTACATGAATATTGAGAGAGTATTCTTGACATTTAGCAAGTGTTATTGATTTATTGGATCATGATTATTATAGAACCAGTGGTTGATAAGAAGATTGTTTGTATTTGTTTTTTATTTTTTCCTGATTATTTTTTTGTTATTTATGAGAGATGCTAGCCATTTCCTTTTTTTGTTTAGTTTTACTGGAGTTGTGCTGAATTGTTGGTATTGTAGTTGTAATAGTAGTTTATACCAAAGAGATATTTTTCTGTAAGCATTGAATTCAAATCTGGCTGATATGTGTTGCCAGTTTGTTATGTTGTTGTTATTGTATGTGAGTAGTTGTTTGATATAATAAATATTTTTTTTGAAGAGTTGGTTTGCAAAGGTTGACCAATTTGTGTAATATAATAAAAGTTGATAGATAGATGTATTTTCTTTTGGGATTTTGTGATGACAGTTTTGTTCAAAACAGAATATTATGTTATAGTGTTTGGCAAGATAAATTGAGTAGGTTGTTGTATTATGTTTGATGATTTGTTGGTTTTGAAAAATATAGAGAGGTTTGCAGTTTTGGATTTGAATTGCATGAATTTTCAGTTCTTTGTTTGGTTTGGTAGTAGGATTTGATAGTGCATATTAGAGATTGGAAATTAAAACTTCTAATTGTAGATCTGAGATAGATTTAATGTTGAAAATATATGAATTGTAGAACTATGTTTATGAAAATGTTTTTTCAATATTGAATTTGTGTTTGATGATTGAGTCAATTTTTCTTTGAGTTTTGTTTAGCATGTTTGGAGTGAAAAAGATTGTTTGTAGTTTGTATTCTATTAGTGGAAGAAGAATTTTGTTGTAAATATAAGAGGCCATATAACCTGTTGTAAATTTTGATTTGAGAGATTGGGATATTGATTCAGTGTCTTCAAGGATTTTGTCACAATTGGGTATTAGAATACTGTGTTCAAAAAGTCAAATGTCTAGAATTCTTATTGGTTCTTTTTTAGAAACTGGAGATATAGAAGTTGTTTCTTGAAAGATTTTTTTGTCTGGTGATTTATTGTTTAATGTAATTAACTTGGTTTTGGTTGGATTAGCCTTGATGTCATTGAGTTCGAAGAATTCTGTTGTTATGTTTAGATTGTTTTGTATTTCAGTTTTTGAAATGGCAAGAAGGTTCAGATTGTTCATGTATACTATGGTGTTATGTTTAAGTAATGATGGTTGTTGAGTTAGTGCAGTAATTAGAGGGTCATAGAAGATTATCCACCAGAGAAGTGAGAGTATTTCTCCTTGATTGATTTCATCAAGAATAATGATTTGTTAGGTAAGGCTTGAGTTTGTAATTATTTAACAAGTGCAATCTGTGAGAATATTGTTGGTTAAAGAGATAAAAAAGTCTGGTATTAGAAGGTATTGCATTGAACGTTTGAGCATGTCCAGGTTTACTAAATCAAAGACTGCATTAATATCGAGGAAGAGAATCCATAGTTCTTTTTGTATAAGTTTGTAAGTGTTGTAGGTTGAGTTAAGGATTTGAATTGGTACAAAGGTGCTTTGATTGAGGAGGCCTGCGAAGTTTGCTTTTTGAAGTATATTGTGTGTAGTACATCAGGAAATTTTTGAGCAGAGGAACTTCGTATATCTCCGTATATCTCCGCTGTTGTTAGAAATCTCTAGAGTATCAAAAAATATACTGTATATATATATTTCGAAAATCTCCAAAAATTTATTACCTCCAGAGATTTTCGAAGGTTTTCGCAAATGTTTGTAATATTTTACTAACTTTCGAAAACTTTCGAAAATCTCCAGAGGAAATATATTTTCGGAGATTTTTGAAATTTATATATATTTTTTTGATTCTCCGGAGATCTTTAACGATGGCAGAGATATGCAGAGTTCCTCCGCTCAAAAAATTTCCTAATGTAAGTATGTGATTGAATCTTTTTATAAGAATTTTGGTAAGTATTTTTTTAAAGGAGTTGACAAAAGCTATGGGTTTTGTTTCCTGGATATTATATTTCCACTGTAGCTTTTTGCTGATTGGGAAGATATAATAATTTTTCCAATCTGTTGGGATTTCCTATATAGAAAGAATTTAATTGAAAATAGTATGGAGATAGGAGATTAATGTTTTTTGTATTTGTTTTATGAAGAAGTATGTGACTTTTAAAGGGCCAGGTTCTTTGTTGTTTGGTAGTGAGTTAATTATTTCTATGATTTTAAATTCAATAATTGGACTTATGAATATATTGTAGATTGAGGATTTGATATTACTGAGTAGATTATAGTGTTTTTTCCATTTGTGAAGAAGTTCATTGTTAATATTTCATTTGCAAAATACAGTTTTATAATGATTTGTGGATTTAAAATGGGTCAGTAGTTACTTTATTATTGATGGGATCAATGATTTTTGTAAAGGATACATGTGGATTTTTGTGATTGAATGTTTGTTTTATCATTAATTTTGATTTGTCTTGTAAATTCATTATGTGTTGATTGATAATTTTGTCAATTGTTTCTTTTCTTTATAGATCATTTTCAATTTTGAGAATTTTATATATAATTTTAAATAATTTTTTAAGTAAAATAATTTGTTCAGTTTTGTTACTGTGTGATAGGTTTAGTTCTTTTAGATTGTTTGATATTGCTTGGTCAAGTGGTTTGAGGGATTGAGATGTGAGATTGTGTATGTGAAATTTGATGATTTGTAGTTTTTTGTGAAGTGTGATGCTTTTTTTGTTGAAGATTTGTGGTGTATTTTTGTAAGTTTTAGTTTTTGGGATTAGTTCATTTAGAGTTTCAGGGATAGTTGAGTTGAAAAATTTCCAAGTTTCTTGAATGTCCAGTCCTTCAGAAAGTAGTTTTAGTTTGTTGTTAATAATGTTGTTTATTTTTTCCTATTTTCCTTGGTAACTTTATTGAAATTAAAATGAATAGTAGATGTACTTTTGATGGTTTTTGTTAATAAGAAATTGGAAAATGTAAGTGTGATAATTTTGTAATTACTGTGAAATTCTGGTTCAGTGTTTATTATTTGTATTTTAATGGATTGTGAGGTAATGTTATTTGATATCCAAATTTGATCAATGCAACTTTGACCTGTGGATTTTGAGAAGGTATGCATTGCTTTGTAGGGAGAAAAGAGACGAAATATGTCAACATAGTTTCTATTCAGTTTTTTATATATGGTTGCTTTGTGTTTTGGTTCTGATTTTTGCGTTCTGTCAATTGAGTTAAATGTGGAGTTAAAGTTACCCATAATAATATGTGAAATGTTTTTTGAAAAGTTGTTATTAATAAGTATTTGGAGGTATAAAGTGGTTTTTTCCTTGTGTTTGTGTTGTGTGAAAGGTAAACTTGTATAATGCAAATTTTTATTTTGGATTTGAATTGGAGAAATATTGAAATGATGTATCCTTGAAATTCAGAAGTTTTGTAAGAGTGATTTGAGAGATTTTTGTTTATTATTAGAAAGACTTCTGCTTAATTTTGATTGAGATTGCTTGAGTGTATAATGAAATTATCGATTATGTGAGAGATTTTTTTATTAGCTTGGAGTTTGGTTTCTGAGAGACCAAAGATGTTATAATTATTGTTTTTAATATATTGTAAGAGACAGTTTAGTTTTGTATGTTTTTAATATATTGTAAGAGACAGTTTAGTTTTGTATAATTATTAAGTCCTTTCATGTTGAGGGATTCAATTTCCAGTGATTGTTGTTTTGTATTAATGGTGATTTTTTTGTGTGTAATTTTTTTGAGAGTTCTTTTGATTGAAAAATTTTTAAGCAAGTTATTTATAGTTATCATTGTTGAAAAAAGTTGAAGAATTTTGTTGATGGTTCAGGAAGTTCAATTTGAATGATATATTCATTGGCAAGTCTTTGAAAGGCAAAGTAATTTCTGAGTTTGCGGATTTTTGAGGTAAAGTTGGAATCTTTGATTATGAAAATATTCATTTTGATATTGTTTTGAATTAAATATTTTTTTAATTCAGATGGACTTGGAATAGGAGGTTTTCATTGAATTTGGATCCATTTGTCTGGAATTTTGAAGAATTAATAGAATTGGTATGTTTTGATGATATTTTCTCTAAGAAATTTTTTGTTTGTGATTGAATAGTCTGTATTTACTTTTTTATTGACAATATTGAAATTTTCTGGAAGAGGTGGTTTGAATGGAGCTGTTTGCGCCATTGTGTCTTCCTGTTTTGAGATATTGATCCACTCTTTTGATAAGGGTATTTGAAAAAAATATTTTTTTGAAAGAAGATTGAGAAGAGAAGGGATGTCTGTAGGATTTGTTACAGAAAGAGAGATGTTTATTTCTAAGTTTAAAATTTTGTCTAGGGATGAGGAAAGTTTTTTTCTAATAAAGAAGAAGTTATTTGAAAGGAATTGAAAGGAAAGAAGCTTGTATATTTGGGTTCAAGTAGGTGATATATTGAAGGCTGTGGTTTTTTTGGAAGTAGAAGTTCAAAGTAGGATTCAGGAAGCTTGGAGAAGATTTGATATTATTTATATAAATAATTTTTGTATTTAGAAAATCTGTTTAGCTCACTGCATTTTCTAATTGGAAAGATTTTTTGTATTTTGACAAAAATTTGTTAGGGTTTTTGGGTAGTGGTGGATTGATTTTGAAGTAGTTTTTCAAAAGTTTTTGAAATTTGTAATAGGATTTGAGTATATGTAGAGTTGGAATGAGTTGAGATTTGTTTTTCATAGTGTTAGTGGGGAAATTGCTTAGATAAGGCCTGGAGACACAAAATCTGCATCATGTGTCTAATCAAAGCAATGAAAATACCTTAGTAATTACTCAGATTATGTAATTAGAAGTTTAAATAGTTTATATAATATGATAGTTTATGAGTCTTAGCAATAGTCTTATAGCAGATAGTCATGGTAGTATAAATAGGAGTGACAAAAGTGCAAAAGAAAAAAAAGAGAAATTCAGACAATAATAACAATAATGCTAACTCTAACTTAATTTAGTAATAATAAATTATCCCTCTGATAGAAGCGCAAAACAGTCATACGAGTGTTAATTAAAGATTACTAAAAGTGGTGGTGTGATAGATGCGCTTAAAAAGGAAGTTGGTAATTAACTCCCTTTCTAGAGTAATGTCGCTGCAAGAAAATCATTCTAGTAGTCACTAAAAGGGATAGTGACTTGAACAATCGACGAAGGGTAACAAAGAAAAGAAGAAGGTTAATTATAGGTTCAAGATTGGCTAAGTCAAATCCATGTCTCAAATAAAAAAAGAAGAATAACCTATCCTGACATTATGTGAGTTTGACCTGTTTCGAGCAACAGACTTGCTGTTTCAATATCAACAATAGTGAGGTTACATGATAATTTGATTTTCATTTTAGATGAAATTTCAGTTGGAAAGAATGGTAGTTCTGGTAGAATATTGTCAGTGTATTCCTTAAGTTTTTCCTTGAGTTCTGTATAGTCGACATAAGATTATAGTTTTCTGATAAAATAGTTGATGAGGTAGGTAAGGAGATTGACAAGTTCATAGAAGGGGATATTGTTAATATTGATAGTTCTTAGATAGATAATTGATAAGATAGTACAAATGATTACTCGGATTTTTTTTTTGTTTCAAAATTAACAAAGTTAAGGTTGTATTTCTTTTTGTATTTTTCTTGGAAGTCTTTTTCTATTTCATTGAATTCTTTTTGATGGGCTGATTTGATGTCCTCTTTTGTCATAAAGGAATTGAAGAAGGTACAATTTTTGAATTTGAGTTTGTTAAAGATTAGTTGGAAGAAGTAAGGTAGGTATTTGGATAATTCCCTGATTTTTGTAATTATGTTAATAATTGTGTTGATATCATTGGGCATTGGAAGCAATTGGTTGGCTAGTTGTTCTGTCTCTTCATGTAGAGTTTCATATTGCTTGTTATCATAAATTTGTTGAAGTTCTTCTTGGATTTCACAATCAAAGGAAGATGACCATGTGTTTGGTTGGGAAAATTGAGTGAATATGGTATTGGAGCTAGAAAGTTGGTTAAGATCGACAACATTTTTGAAGTTGATTAATTGTGATTGGTCTGTTGGTTTGATTTCACTGATGTCCATAAAGCTTGAGATAATAAGAGAGTTGTTGGGAGAACTTATTATTTGTTGAGAGTGAAACATGTTTAATTATATGGAGTTGGTAAGAGGAGAATCCAAATCAAAGAGTTTTATTGGTTTATTGATTGTTTTACTAATTTCTATAAGATTTCTGGATTGAGTAGAAATTGAAGTAATAAATGGAGGGTTTGTTTGTGCATGCATTGTAGCTATTTAATCAATATTTTTTTTTTGGGAAACAAAAAAAGTGATAGATGGACAATTATTTTTAGGAGTAAACTGATTGGGGTTTTTTGTTGTTTCTTGAAAAAGAGAGAGAAATTCTTATAGATGATTGTAAAGTTCTGTATTGAGTTGGATTTTTTTCATTTTTTCTACTATGTTGCTGATGTATTGAAAGTTGAGAAAGATATTTTTTTGATTAAAGAGTTGAATACAAGTTTGAGGGAATCTCTTTTGATCTTTTTTTTTGGTTATTTTCATTGTGAAGTTAATAATACGAACATTGTTAATAGAGTTTGTTTTAACAATTTCTTCAATATTTTTTCCTTCTTTAACAATAAGAAATTGGTTAGAGAAGTTTGAATGATTGGTAATAAGGAGGGTTTTTGTAAATTCTATTTAGATGATTGTATTATTGTCAAGGTCAAGGTAGTAATTTGGAAGAGCCAGTTCCAGTCTTAAAATCAGAGTTCACTTTTATCTTCTTTTTATATTAAATTATTTATAATTACAAACAATAATTATATTATTAATTTGACTCATAATTACAATTTCTCCATATTATTACATTTCAACTCATTTATTTTTTATCACAATACAATCCAATATTCCACTATTAATTCTTCCATCCAGTCAGAACCTACTACAAATACAAACAACATCAAAAATCTTATTATACTCACCACTATTAACACAATAGTCTTAACAATCCTGTCAAACTAAGAGCTCTTGCTAATACCACAAGCAAAAGATCTATTACTCTATACACAAAAACAAAACTTAAAAAAGAAAACTTCTATCCTAAAAATATTAATAGCAGATGTCTAATCTATAAAGAATCTACTAATATGGCAAAGAATAGTATCCTATTAATCATTGAAAAAAATCTAACTTCCCATGTATTCAAAATCTGCAATATCTCAAAATACTGCTTATCTATTATCATGAAATTCAAAGGAAAAACAAATATCTTGCTCTCAGCCATATACCTTCCTTATGACAGAAAGGAAAAAAAACTAACTACTAAACAAATCTATCAAGCAATCAAACTTGCCATTCGCTACAAACTCCACCACATAATAATAAGATATTTTAACTCATATTCCAAAAACAGCTCATCTATTAATGCTTTAACCTTATTACTCAAACAATCAATTTATAAACATCTCATCAACTATATGGATATTGGCCAACAATTTGATGACAAGGCATTTACACATATTATTGCCACCAGTGCCTCTTGCATTGATCAAGTATGGGTCTTCAGAAACCTTATTGCCAAAGTCATTTGATATAAAGTAAAAAACTGCAACTTAATTCCTACAAATCACCATACAGTCTTGATCAAACTTAACTACTTTAAGTTCAAAAAACCCAAATCCACCTTTAAATATAGCATTAAAAAAACATTCAAAGAAAATATAATAGAGTTCATAAATGAATTGAACTTATGAACCAGCCTCCTATTATTACCAAATTGGAAAGACTTCAATAACATCTGCAAGAATATACTAAACAGGTTTATCAAGAAAATTTAAACTAGCTCAACACAAAAAAATTACTGCATAATACCAAAAAAAAACTTAAAAAACAAACCAGAAAAATTAACAAAGCTATAATATGACTCAAAAACTATCAAATACCCTTACCTCTTATTTAATAATTGGAAACTCTATATGTAGCATCCAATAGTCACAACAACTTATTACTAAAAGATCTTCAAAAACTCAAGAAACTCCTAATCAAGAAAGCTTTATTACAATCCTAATAAGAACTTTTGAATAAATACTGGTCAAACTTCAAAAGCATGATTAAAAACTTCTATAATAAACCAAAAAACTATATCAAAAAAGCATTTGATTCAATAAAGCCAAAACTAGATCTTTACAAAATTTACAATGGCAAAGATTAAATAGAGAATGATTCAGACTGTATACAAATAATTATCAACAAATATTTCCAAAATATTCTTTATAGCAGAAGCTTTAATTTAGATCAATTTTCAGATTGGCATTAAAAATACTCTATTAAGCCAATTGATCAAGAAATTTATAATGAAGTTATCCAACCTTTTGAAAAAACAATAATCCAAGATGCAATTAGCAAACTACCCAAAAACAAAACTCCAGAAAATTCAGAAGTCAGTTATAATATCATTAAACTATTGAACAAGAAAACTATTCAATACATATTTCTTATTTTTAACAGATCCTTTCATTTGTTGCTATTTTCAAATCTTGAAAACAAATAACTATTACTCTTATTTCCAAAAAGCTCATCTGAAGCCACAAATTCAATGATACAAGATCCATATCTCTTATTGATTCAGTCAAAAAAGTATTCACTAGCATAATTAACAAGAGATTAATTAAGATCCTCAAATCAAACAATATTATCTTGAAACTTAACTTTGCTGGCCTTTCAAACCAAAGCACGATAGAACCTCTAATAATAATAGTCCACTCTGTTCTAAATGTAACTAACACAAACAACAAAAAATTCTAATTTGTATCACTAGACATTGCAAAAGCTTTTGACTCAGCACTTATACCAGCTATTAAAAAATCTCTTAAAAAAATCAACTGTTCTATAACTATCATCAGCTTACTTATTAATCTTCTCAGCAATAGAAAGATCTCTATCAATATACCATTTAGAGCAACAGAATCCTTCACAGTAAACAATATAGTAGAACAAGGAGAAACACTATCTTCCATTATCTAGATAATATTTTATAACTCTTTTGTTTTCAAATTAGCTAGCCACAAGTCTATCAGAAGTTATATCACTTCCAATTATACATATGGTATAAATTATTTGCTGTTGACTCAATTCCCAAAATCCTCAAAAATAATTGCATCATGACTCAATTATTTATATGTTTTAATAGTGACTAAATTAATTGCATCAAATAATTGTATCAATTGTATTAAGAATTTACAAATTTTAGTAACATGTATACTCCCAATGCTCTGACATATATGAATGATCTGGCTCTTGTTGTGAATAGCAAACTGTCAATGGAAAACCTTTTTTTAACAGCTAATCAATTCTTTACAATAAACAATATCACTTATAACAAAGACAAAACCAAAATTATCTCCAACATCAAAGTCAAACATGGCCTCAATAATTCTATCAAATTTGACAACCATTTAATTCAAGTACTTAAATCCTATAAAAGTATCAAATATCTGGAAGTACTCATATTCTCCAGAAGTTTATTCAGATCCAACAAAAAGGCTCTTAACCAAACCATGGATACAATTTTGAAAAAACTTTCTAAATATAACTGGAAAGGCAAAATCAAACAACAAATTTGTAACTAGATTATCATGGGCAAATTTGAATACTTCCTCTTTCTATCATATCTTAACAAGTCCACTCTTAATATACTCCAATCTAAAATTAACATACTTATTAAGTCAGCCTATAAAATCACCTCCAGATATTCAAATGCAATTCTTATTAGCCACATTGATCTCAATATAACTCTTCTTGAAGAAAGGCAAAGATCCTTACTAATTGGCAATCTAATATTTAAACTTTTCATGTCAACAACTAGAAAGTATATTCTCCAAAATCTGTGATTGATCCAAAAAAATAAACCAATCTGGTTCTGCCTGATTTGCAATCCAAAGAAGTTCAATTAGAATAACTGAATTACATACTGTATATAGTCAAAATTGCAAAGAATATCAAAATTCATATCTGTTTAACTAATTGCTTAATATGTCTCAACAATACTGAAAACTTTATTTGTCTCTTATTTAAAAGTCTACTTTTCCTTAACAAAACTATGACAATTAATATAACAAATGCCTTAAATATCAAATTCATTAACCAACTCTTAAAATATAACAGTACAGATAAGCTCACATGGCTATAACTTATATTATATACAGGAATAGTATGCTGTAGACCTGAACCCAATTGGTTCAAAGATTTCAACAATTCAAACAATCTTTTTGAAACTTATAGCCCAGTACCAAATTCCAAACCATCATTCTGATGCTCATACAACTTCAACTGTATCATCAAGATATATAAGAAAAGTCACAGCATAAATAAGAAAGCAAATCTTAAAAAAATATACTATTTTATTAATCCAAACAATGTTTTGTCTATATATAATGACTGTCTACTAGAATTATCTTCTGCTGGCTTTTGTATATTGTTTTTTACAAGCCCTATAGTATTGTCATTATGGATAGTCTCAAATCCCAACAGTCCAAACAAACATTGACTATATAACATAATTAGCAAACTGTAAATTATATCATAATAAGAAGAAGATATTCTTTAATTTATTAACAATTTCTCCATCTCTTCCCATCTTTGTACTTCAAAGAATCAGCTTTTGCCAATAGTACCATCTCCAACTTCACCAAAGCAAAACCTTTATAAACAATACAAAAATTGTTCCAGCCAATTCAGGATATCCCTTAGGTGACTTCCTTTATATAATAATAAACATTCTATACTGGTGCCCATTCAATTGTATTATAAAAATAAGAAGTAACAAAAAAATTCTTCAAGAAGTATTCAACTATTCAAAAAGAATAACAAAGATCAACTTCATTTCAATGATACTAAGAATTAACAAACTAGTATAGAACAAATTAATTCAAATCATATATATCAATTTCAAATTCAATTCAAGATCTAACAATACTTTCCAATGGATCAACCTGTTACTTCACTTTTCTGAAAGTCTTCTAATCAACAATCTTCAGTTAGGCAGCAGCATCAGATGGTATAAGAAAATTCTAAGTATTATCAAGATCTAAATAATCTATGAAAGCTTCTCAGTTTTAAAAACATTTGAATATATTCATAAATCTATAGTCTCAAGATTATCAACAAATCCAACCAAAAAATTAAAAACTCCAAAACTAATAAATATAGTAATCTTATTACCTTCAAAATCATATTACTCTAGGAACTCTTCCCACAAGAGAAAATCTTTACAAATTATATCTAGAATAATATTCTGATTCATATTATCCCTGGTGTAATCTACATTATACATGTGTTTGTATTTAATTCAGCACATTTTTCAAAAACCATATTATATTCGTATTACTAAGTAACAATTAGTAAGTAATTGGGAATTGTATTTAATTCAGAATCATATTATCGATCAAATTTTTTCTTTTATGGTAATAAGAAAACATATATAACATAGACTATACATGTTTTCTTATTACCATAAAAGGAAATTTGATCGACAATATGATTCTGAATTAAATACAATTCCCAATTACTTACTAATTGTTACTTAGTAATATGAATATATGTATAGTCTACATTATACATGTGGCGTAAATTATTTTGCTGTTGACTCAATTCCCAAAATTCTCAAAAATAATTGCATCATGACTCAAT
>CAJVPV010000431.1:0-22174 GCA_910591835.1 Acaulospora morrowiae | reverse complement strand
GAATTTTAAAAATCGATATTTTTTTCGTTATTATTTATCACATGATAATTTCCGGTAATTTATGTTAGGGGTGTGTACAGTATACTGTATATTGATTTAATTTTAATTACCATTTATTTACACGGCGTATCGCATTAAAAAAAAATAATTATTAAATACTATTTTTAAAAATTACTCGTTAGAATAAAAATACAATTAACACTTGTCAAACAATAATGACAATAAATCGATCTGCCTGTTGCATATTCTATATACAGTAATTTTTTCTTCCTTTGAGCCTTCTAAATATTGTGCAAAGTTGCAGTCGGGTTTAACTACTTCCTTTGGATCCTATATACAATTTCTTTAGTTCTCACCGTATTATTTTTTTCTTGTTCAGACAAGTATTACAGTATATGAAAGAGAAGAAAACAAATATAGATTTAATATATTTAATTCTCAAGAACGAGAAATACTGGAAATTTATTAACAGAATATTTTCGCCTTTATGTATCACAATTGATATATTCGCGCTCACACACATTAATAATTTTAAAAAGCAAATACGAGAATAGTTCTAACGGTAATCTCTAAACAGACTTCTAAACGGATCACGAGCAAAGCGAATAGAGCGATTTAGGCGTTGCACTTTCTCGAAAGAAAATGTTGTCGTAAACCGATATTTTAAATTACATGATGGAACTTAATGCTGTATAATAGTACATTTCTGGTGTCAATTTCGGGTACGCGTCAACTTTATTCAATACTAAGCAAAAAAAAAAAGAGTGCTACTTGAAAGGAATGCAAAAAGTCAAGAATTTAATGCTAGAGAAAATCAACTCTATTAATCGAACAAGATTAATGCTAAACTACAACCTACAATTGTGAAAGCTTATTGATCACACGCTCAGCCTGTGAAGGGTGACATTTGAAGAAAAAAAAAATGCAAAGTGAAAGTGAAATTAAATAAAGTACAAGTGGAAAAACAAAACTTTTTTTAAAAAAACAAATATACAGGATTCTAAATCTAAGAAAGGTTATTTACACATTGGATACCAGGAGAGGGTTTTTAAAGGAATTTTTAAGATTTCGAAGTAAAGGTTATTCTAGTTCGACGAAGAAGGAACAAGAAGTTCTCTTTGTGATTGAGGATTTAAGACTAGGTTTGTTTCCATAATATGGAACGATACGCTTTTCAAAAGGTACTGGTTTTAACCAGAAATCTAACGGGGACTTCCAAAAGTCGTCAAAGTCGTAGGATGATTCGCACTGAATTTTCTCGAATTTCGCGTTAAACTCTGAAAAGTTTTCTTGATCAGCGGTAATTTCAAACGAACACGATGAGGATTTGATTAAGAAAAAGTCGGTCCTTTTGTGGTACGAGGGAAGTTTAATTTCGTCATGGGAAACCTTTGGGAATGCTTCCTCTAAGGAGATTGAAAAGAAGTCGGCATGTTTGTTCAAGTTTATCTGGAAGGTGTCTTCGAAACCAGAGTCACGACGGATCATTTGGGGTGCGGTAGACATTTTTGAGAGAAGTGGAGAACAAAGTTGGATGTTTGGATTTTTTTTTTCGAGAGTTTGTTTGATTTGTTCTAAGTTGGATCGAATCGAATCGAATCGAATGAATTGAAGTGAAGTGAATCTGAGAACCTCTTGGACATCCAGCGTTGATGTATTTATAAGAAAATTTTTTCCCTTCAACCCGTTCATGTGCTTCCTATGTACCTTTGAATTTACACAAAAGGCAACCTTCCTACGGATTTCCTATATCACAATAATAATCAAGAATTTCTAAAAATGTATTATATTATTCCAATTAACTTTATTTCTAGAGATCTTTTGCATATAATCAAACACGTAATTTAAGTTTCTGATAACATAGTGTTAGTCTGTCGTATTGTATTTACCACTGATTTTCGCATTTCACTTACTGAACCTACAGAGTAAACCCTGCAGAAACTCTATACACCGTTTGGGCTGTTCTAGATAGAATATTAAATCAACGATGATGGGATGTCCATCCAAAAACTCGCTACATTTTTTATACAATACATCCATACCGGGAAAATCCCAAATGCTGTATTGTTCGATTACGTATTATATTTTAAAATCTGACGAATACTTTGCGGATGAACCGATTGCATATAAAAGAGTCGTATACATTGACAATACATAATACATCTGTATCACAGCATTTTGAAAGACTGTACTTGCGTGTACATACTGTAATAAATGCCTATATTACACGTTTTAGGTATATCACGTGACCAACTAGGATGTCCAACGAACGCGACGCGTACATATTAACGCGTAATAAGAGCCGAGTTTCGCTAATCGAGGTTGTGGGTTCTTATCTCTGCGACCAGAGCAAATGACAGACACTCCTCACAAAGTTAGGTATCAAATCTTATTGAAAAACGCTTTACGGTTAAAAAAACTGAATTCGTTATAACTAATCAAAGGATGTATTATCGGAATGCGAACAGGCAGCGTTGGAAGTTTTATCAACAATGTCAGAACGTCGGAAATTTTATGATATTATGTATTCGAGATAGCCGCTGCAATACGAATAGGTTATGTTATAGACCAAGACCGTCGTCGTATTGTTTTTTCTAACGTAATGGATCTGTACGATCAGTAAAAGAAAGCCTAATTATCAAAAAATTCCCGTTATGGTAGGTTGAAAAACGGATCGTTCAATATTTGTGAATTGTCAAATTCTTGTTATGTATTAATAATTATGAAGAAGTTGTTGGTTATCCGAATACAGTAACAGTTGGACCAATAATTATACCATAAGTCGCGGCTTAATAGTACCCGCGTGACGCAATTACGTATATGAAAAAAGAAATTAATTTATTATTTTAATGGTATTGTATTTTTATGATATCTGTAGTACTTTACACCGTGACTTACGGTATTTCTTATTTATTACGATATATACAGTACAGTAATTTAATATATGGCATATACTGTATATGTGTTAAACTTTAAAATTAAATATCAAAATTTTTATGACGATCAATTAATTTTTTTTAAAAAATTGTAAAGTCTAAAATCGTGTTTATAAAAAAAATTTTTTTTGATATTTAGCTTTATGAAAAAACATATTCTTATCAAGTCATTACTTATTTCTTGGTTTTCTTTACGGTTAACCTAAAATTTCTCATTAATGTCCTTATTATAATTTATCAATCTCATACAGTGTCTCCTATCATACTTGGTGATTTCGAAGAAAATAAGAGTATCGAGAACTGGATTATGCGTGATGACCCACAGCATATTTAAACGTTGGAGAACTGGAATCACGCATGATGACCCGCAACATATTTGAACATCGGAAAGCAAATAATTGAGCGAGCTCAACTAGTCAACGAGTAAGTTTTCAAGTATTCAGTTTGTCTATACATCGCACTTTCTTCTTTTACTTTTACTCTAATTTTTATTACTTTGTTGGATCTAGGAAGCATGTTGGCAAGTAAGTCCCTTAGCAATTCCTTTTCCTTTTTCCTTTTTTTTTTTAGGACCAATGCGAAAGAGCCAGATAGGAAATCAGGTAACCAAGAAAACAAGCACTAATGATTCGATCATCACGTTATCAAAATTATAACACGAACCACATGCAAGGTAATCATTATTTTTAGATTTAGTAAAAAAATATAATGAAATTAAAAGAAATAATTTCTATTTTATAAGATTAAGTCTGAAATTTTTATGTTTATATTTGATTTTAATAATACTTTTAATTTTGTTTCATTATACTTAAAATTAATTAACATAATATATTTATAGTAACAACCTACAAATCAATAGTACAATAAAAGTGTTCCTAGATTTTCAAATACATGTTCTTAGTTTAATATCTACAAAAGGCAAAATATATAAATTTTATCTATATATAGGTTTATTAGTTTTCCTATATATGAAGTACTGTATCTAAATATCTAAATCTTAATTAAACAAAATTAAATTGCATAAAAATATAACTTTTAATTTTTTTAATATTTATAAATTGAAAACAGATCAAAACAAAAAAAATTATACAAGAAAAGATTTCTAATCTAGCTTTTATATAAACTTATAATTTCAATTAATATAACAAATTTTATAATATAAAAAACATTTTAGTTTGAAACTATTTCAATTTAACACTTGCTTAAAAAAATATTTTAATTAAAGAAAAAAAAAATCTAAAGTCACTAATAGTAATAACAAGTATAATATCTTTTTAATATTTTTAATAAAAAGTATCAAACAGATTATTTGAGTATTTTATTTAATTTTAATAATATCTTCTTTATAATAATATTAAAATTCAAATTTCTAATAATATTATTTAATATTAAATCAATATTGAATTTATTATAAGTTAATATAATAGATTACAATTTATATATTAAATTTATTATCTTTTTAAATTGTAATTCAAATTTTTAAAAATAAATTACAAAAAATATAATAATAAAAATTATCTACTTATATATTATTTTTAGAATATATTTTTTAATCAATCTAAAATTGTTTAAAACATATATTTGCAATACACTGTATATCTTTTGTTTATTTATTTATATTATATATAATTGTTATTCAATTCCATAATTAATTAATTAATTTTTAATAAATTTAATATAACTGAATTTTTAAATATAAAATAATTTGTATTAAAATTGTGTTAATTGTTACTTTAATAGTTAAATGTAAAAAATATTTATATTATAATTTAATAATTTGTTTTTATTATTTATAAAATTTTTTAAAAACAAACTATTATTATAACTTTATTAAAAAATAATTTTATATATTTAAGACCTATTTTTAATTTATGTTAATTTATTTTTTTTTAATTGCAAACAGGCATTAATTTATGTTAATTTATAAATTATAATATAATAAGTTTATATATATAATAGTGATCATATTTTTTTGAACAACTTTAAATGAGATTTAATTAATATGCAGTGATTAAAAAATTAAACTTTTTTTTTATTTAAAAATAAAAAACCAAGAGATTTTTTTATATAATTTTAAAAATTATTCATTTTTTCTTTTTTGCAATGATTGCTTCACATTATAATTACATCAATTATATTAAATTTTTTATAACCATTTTAGATATTTATTATTATTTTTTCTTCATATATATTGTTAAATTTTTTAAATTTTGTGGGTTTCTTTCTTTTACATTTCTTTTAATCAGTATTTACAGGTTCTTGATTAGGTTAAAATCAAACTATTGAATGGTTAGTCCATTATAATAAGCATATTTTTTTTGAAAAAACTTTTTGTTTTGCAGCTTGTGTACTTATGATCATTATCCTGCTGCAGCTGCCAATTGTTTCTTATTATTTTTTTGATCTTGGGAAGTTATTCTTCAATGATTTTAATGAAAAAATCAGCATCCATGTTATCAGTAAAACAGTAAAGATTTGTTTTTCTACGGATTAAAAATTCACCTCACAAATGAATTTTTTGCCTGTTTTTAGGAACATTTAGTATTGATCTAGAATGCTTATACCACCATGTGATCATGTTCCAGAACAGTTGGAATGATGTTTCGTTTGAAAATAAAGTCTGAAACCAGTTATCATAAAGGTGTTTTTTAGCACATTCTATTCTATTCTTTTTTTGCTTAAGTGTTAGTATTGAAACTGCAAGTGGAATAGAATTTTTGTAACTGTACTTAACAAGATACTTCCAAACTGTGTGCCTAGAAACCATAATACCCTGTTCTGAAAGTTTGCGGGCTATACGAAATGTAGAAGCCATTAGATTATGCTGAATATACTGACTTATGACCCTCGAAATATGGTTGTTTATTTTATTTGTTCTTTTTGCACCTGGTTTTTGCCCCAAATTGTCTATCTTTGTCAACTTTTTATTGAGAATGAACTAACGACGATGCTATAGTTTATGGATTGCCCTCAGAACCGCATGAAATTGGTATCAGTGCGATTTCCCAAGAAATAATGGATGCTTGTAGAAATGTTAAGTGGACCTCTGCTCGGATTTTTAGTTTTGGGTCAACTCGTAAGTATCATTCGTTAATTCCCTTTACTTTTTACTTATTAAATACTAATTTTAATTGCTAAAGGGATTTTTGCTGACCGTTCTCCAAAAGAGGCTGGCAATTCATTTCGTCCGAAAAAAACCAGAAGTAGCATATCCCAACGGGATTGATAAAGAGGTACCTTGTGTTTTTTCCATTGAACCCTTTAAAGCTGGTATTTCATATTATACCTTTATTTTTAGACTCGCCCATGACCAAATCTGGTTATCGAAGTTGCTTATTCCGAGACAATAGACCACGTTACGTTACAGACAAAGTGAAGAACTACTGGCTGCAACCTGGCCGTGCTCATGATGCTATTGTTATAAAAATTGATCCAGTCCCTCACAGTCAAATAGTAAGTCGTGTTTTTATAGTTTAGCATCTTATTATTTGTATAATATTCCAAAATTTTTAATTCGTTGCAGGCATGACATTATTGTGTTTCGGATAGAAGAACGAGATCTTTATTTCCTGCCAGAATTACAGTATGGTATACTACACTGATGTTCTTTTTGGCTAATATCAAAACTTCTAATTTTATAATGGATAATTAATTTGAATTCGGCACAGTTGATGGGAATGGAACTCCTTTGACTTTTCCACAAACTGCACGTGTGATAAACATTGCATTGAATTGTTTCTACCACGATGTACATCTTTTTATCGCGATTCCTCAGGGTCTAGTTCCTGATCCTATCACAGTCGACTTATTTTTAATTCGAGACGCAATTACCGAAGCACTTACGCCAGTAGTATAAAGTAAAATATCAACCATTGATTTTAGGAAAGTGAAAAGTGATGATTACCATCTTCACCTCATTGTCACATTCTCGCACTGTCCACTCATGAGTTCTTGCCCAGATATAAATAGCTATTATGCCTATATTAAATATATTATTTGCATGACACGAAACCTTATTCACATGAATTTAAATTTTATGCCTGCATGATTAAAAGGTTTTGAATAAATGTACTTGCTATAAAAAGAATGTCAGACACTCGATCCAAAAATCGATTCGTTGAAAGAATTAATTTCGAAGCTCTTGACTGAGATTTCTGAGCGTAGAAAGGAGAATGCTGAGGTCAAGGCCGAGAATACAAAATTGAAACAAGCTATAGAAGAAAATACCAAGCTCAGGATTAAATTCGAGGAACTAGAAAACAAAAATAAAATTCATACCAGCAATCTTATAGTTGAGAATGTTGAGCTTAGAGATAGAGTCACGAAATTGGAAAGGCACAGAATGATACCGTACACGTATTAGAAGATTATATTGTCCACGATTCATCATTTGATATTTCTTCTAATATTCACATACATTCGCCGAGAATTTCTGGATTTGAAATTAAGGAAAGAGTTAGTAACAAGATAAATCAACGCAATAGGGAGGAGAAGCTTTAACGTGAATCAGCTGAAGATCGATCCTAGAACTTAATTTCAGATACTTCTATCTCTCCCGAAAAAATTCCGTCACGAGCTTACGTGACGATAAAACTATGGAACCCGATGAAATTGAATCCACTAAAAGTCAGTATGCGGAACAAGGATTAATAAAAGAATTGTTCAGTACCCCATCATATCGTCAGTTATAATCCCAGATTATCGATCATTTCAATTCACAACACAAAGCTTAGTCTGTTTATTTTATTATGCGTTAGATCTAGACATGAAGGAATTTTAGCTGGTACAATTAATTACTCGGATAATTTTGAAAATTGAGTTATCGAGATTTAGGAGTTACAGATAAAAAGGCTAGAATACAATTACTGTATACAAGGAAATGTTGGAGCATTTACCTCGTATTACGTAACTTTAAATATGAAAACTCATGTATGCGTTATTTTTCGTGATGTCCATACTTTCGTCAAGAAATTTTCTTTTTTGATTAAAATTTATAATAAGAAATAAACTAGATTAACGCTATTTTCTTCTATACTAAGTTTCCAACCCGTTTCCTATTTCCGAATATATTACCCACCAACATATACATCGCTACAATGATATTGAGAAATTTGCTAGTTTACATTCAATACTACATCTTGTAATTCCCATAAGTCCAAATAAAACCCATTAATTGCTCTACCAATAGGAGAACTGTTGAAAAGTTCAACAGCAGGAATATGCAATCAATAAATTTTGGTTTGTACGTAGGTAGCGCAGTGCAAGCATTGCCCTTGTACCGTCCTGACGAATGGGGAACAGTTTGATTGCAAGGTGATTTGAATAGTCGTTCGTGGAGAAAAATAATATGTCGAAAGACTATGTAAACTGGGAAGAGATTCGCTGTTGCCAACTTCAACAACCATAGTTGGATATGCTCCCCCATCTGAGTTAAGTTCCTGGCCAGCTGGCGATGGAGGAAGGTCTAATGGTCGGAAGGTAACATCAGCAGTTAAGTAACTACTTTGAGACACAATAAGATCCTCCCTAGTTATGCTAAATAATTGATGATTCCAGGTACGGATCAAGAAAGTGATCATGCCTGACACCTTTCCATGGTTCGCGAGAGGCACTTCATAAGCTACGACTTTCCCATCGACAAAACGAATATTGACAGGAAGCTTTTGCACAGTTTTACAAAACTTGATGTAGGCTTCGAGTGACACATTTCCAGCAATAATTATTTGCTCTATATCCTCACTTGCCTCCATTTTTTCCTCTTGTTGAACCGCAAGTAAGCGATCCCTGGCTAAGTTAAGGAGCTCTTTGCGCAACCGAAGTAAGGTCGACTGCATATGGGAAGAAGTTGTGACAGTTGTTACAGTAGAACTAGAGCGGGTAAGCTGTAATAGCGGTCACAAAATCGTAATAATTATGGAATAATATCTGATCGCGTTGTGGATCTCAATTACGAGAACGAGCAATATTTACAAAGTAAAGCCATTTGTTTTTTTTTATATATATGAGAAAGGGCAGGCTGGCTAATTAAAAAATGAAAGTAAAGAATAATTGAATAACAGGATGTTTCAAGGGAGGAATTTGCCGAGCCCTAACCCATGTAATGGTAGTTCCTTTCCCGCTACTCTACTTTACTGTCAATCCAAGCACCTATTTTGTTAGTACTTCCCTTCGTTCTTGTTTTGTGAGGTGACATGCTACACGTGCCATAAAAAATAAAGGTTTCTAAGTACATACAGTATATATCGCGTTAATATTATCCTTGAATATTATTGACGTAATTAACGTAATACATATAGTTTATGGTTTAATAAGTTTATGTCAAAGAGACTAAGAGTGAAGTTGAAAGCCGAGAAATATTAATACGACATTGTATATCTTAACTTTTAACTTTATTTCTTGTCGATACATACTTTTATTTTGGGGAACATAGTAAATAGGTGAAATAGGTGAATAGGATTCCAAATTTGAAATAGCTCAATTGACTGTGAACTAACGCTCTAATTAGTTATGGGTCCATACTTGTTTTGACCAAGTTACTTTTTGAATTTAGATGCTGCTTGCGCGTTTTCAATTATCTCTTTAATATTATTAACTGTGCCGATTTAATAGTCTTAATGCTACCTTTAATAAAAAATCACTGTTCACGACTGACGTATAATATGGGAGCCAATCAAAATTGCTTAAGACGCATGATCCTGCACAAGTGCTGTAGGTGAGAATACAAGTGCATCAAATAAAGGAATTTGCGCGACGACGTCTATGATTGGCTGACCATTTGCATATATATAGCATAATTTTTCTCCTCTTTTTCGTTATTATCAGAATGGTATTATTTTGTGTGTTGTTCTTGACTTTGAATGACTCTTTGACAAATGAATGATGTAATGATCTTTCATCTAGTCCGGAAAAACCGAGAGACCGGAGCTACCATCCGTCTCCATCGTGTTCTTTATGTATTATCTGGTAAGTATTTTTGTTTTCTCTTCCGATTGATTATAATTATGAATGAGTCGCGAATTTCACTTATAATTCTTTAGGTTCAAAATAGGCCGGTTATGAGCGAAGACGCGGCCGTTGACTATCTGGAAAAATTGCAGCGTGTGCTGGTTCGTATCATTGTTTTTCATAATTATTTACCTTTTACTTTTGGATTTTACGGTCTTATAATAATCTTGTTTTGAAGAATTTATTTGATCATGTATTTTACGTGAAATTGTGGATGGCGGCTTTAACTGGCCTCGCAGAAGAACCTGTCGAAGCTAATTCGACGGGTCATTACCTTCTGTGGAAAAGTTTCGTCTTAGTTAAGGTAATTTGACTCTTATTTTTGATTCGTCACGATCAAATAAGTTATTCGTGATTTTTTTCATCTACAAAATGGGTCACTAGTTACCAACATTAATCGAAAAACTGGAAGAAAGAAAGTCATCTCGACTTAGTCACAATGGAATATTGCCGTATGAACAATTTGAAGGATTAAAGGTAGTCGTATACCCGGATCATGTTGACCATAGGATTTATCGTGACACCATAATTTTATTAAACGTTTTTAGGTTACTTTAATTGTTCTAGTATAGCTGTCACGAATGTGTCATCAATCAATTATTCGGATTCCATGGACTTTTCAGTGCATGCAATCAGCATTTCGAAGAGACAATTGATGTTATTTTTCAGTATGTTTTCTTGATAATAAAGTAATCACAGCATCATTGTATCTGACTTGAATTCACAGAAAATTTCTCACCAAGGGCTCCCGACGTATCGGTAGACATCTTGAAAGTATGCCTGAAAAAGAACTTGGTTCGGCGTGAATTTGTCCTAAGATTGTTCGAAGACCGCTCGATAGAGCTCTGGAGTGGATCAGACTCTACTGTTTGTGAAAATTTCTGTTAGCAAAATAGATAAACTCGGTTGATACTCATGAATTTATAATAAAGAGCATTGTTACTTTAATGATATAGGACTCGGATGCTTTTACCGTTAATATCCTAGACGACCCTAGTAGTCAGAATATAGATCACCTGATATCCACAAGTTCCATGCATCAAGAGTCACGAGTGACGACAATATTAAAGGTGGATGCCGACTACTTTAAAATTATTTCCCTTTAACCATCAATTAACAGTTATATGCTGTTTAGCTAGTGACAACGTGGAGCGCGAATAAGGAATTAAAACCCCTAGCAATCCTTTGTCGCTCTATTAATGAAAATCCTTCGCTCCTTGATATCATTCATCTGTATCGACACCCCTCTGAGTTTTTGGGACCTTTGGAGAAATTATGTAATGCATGGGAAAAGTTGACGAACGACAACAGTATTGGTGGGTGAGAATTATTTGTTAAATCATTAAAAACTTTGCCTGATCATAATCTAACTTCAAGCTGTCATTAGAATCATATATTCAAGACTACGAAAACTTTGGAATAATATTTTTACTGTTGGTTAGCATTATAGATCGTTATGAGGTAAATTTTTCAAGTACATTCTCAGGATAGTTACCCTCTGACCACTACTGAGAGGTCAATTTTCCTTAACACAGTTTCACAAGAATCTTAAAGACGTATTGCGTGATGAGAACGGATTCTGTCATACATGGATTCTTCAATCGTCAGTTGCATATGAACACGAAATGCTCGATCCCGAGAAACTCGCGATTGTGGAGCCTTGGGTTAATGCATTATTATCATATCAAAACATTACCGATCAGATTATCAGGTTCGATCGCATATTATATTAAAAGTTAATTCTATTGTGAAAATCATGCCGCGTCTGTAATTCTTAAAATTTATATACTTTAGAACGACCAATCCTCGAGTGTTGATTGAGCTGGCTCCCACAATATTCAAAACAACATTCAAGATGTGGAGTGACGAGACATTTTCAAATTTAGAAATTTTCTTAAATCCTCATACGTCATACGCATTAATCGGAGTTGTTCAGTGGTTATGCGATGATATTTGTTTCAAAGGGTATTTGATCTTAAGTGGCCTTGGTTGCTTTTTTTTTTTCGTTTTCCAACTCTAAAAAGATGCAATCGCATTGTAGACAAAATTCGTTGTCATCAAAAATTCTCAAAATTTTGATGTCAAACGTCAATTTTCCTCAGCCGATCATAAGATTAATGGGAGAAAAATTATTATCAATCTTTGATCGACCAACAGGCAGTTTGCCATCTGTAGAGGACGACGAAACCATTAATGAACTCAAAATTGCAGCCCTAACTCTTGAGCCAAGTAAATATTATTCTTATTTGGCATAGTTGAATGAAACGACAGAGCAATTTTTGTCGACCTTTTCAATTTCCAGGTTGGACAGTATCAAAGCATCCTTCAGAAACATTATTTTCACGGTTTAAAATTATGTTTAAGTCAATTGTCTATTGCGGTCGCCAGAGAAAATCGACGTTGAACATTGACTACGAGTACGAATCGCTCCAGGCCGATCTATCTTCAGATTTATCTTGGTGGGGTCCACACCACCTGGACACGGATTTGTTCAGAGCATGTCTTGAGATTCACGGTCCAAAGATATTTGTAGGTCTGATCGTTGAAGTTTGTATCATAAATTTTTTTGTTTTTTCAATGTCATGCTTACATGCTATACCTAACGCGATTTTCGTGTAATGCGACCATAATTCATTATACTAATAATAATTAACTTTATTTATTTTATTTAAGGAAATACTTTCGGCTGGTGAAAAGGGAACAGGATTGCGAGCAGGTGATTTAAACTTTCAATTCTCGTTTTAAATTTTTTTTTTTTTAAGAAAAAATTCTGAAGACGATGTGCATTGCATACTTTGTGAAAAGCTGAACTCGGAGCTTCCCTTATTACACTTCCTTTATGTTATACTTGGAATGCATACTTACAGCCCCCTAACCTTATCCACATATTATTTACGGAGGTGCTACCACGTGCTCTTGAAAAAAAAATTACAATGTATTCACAAGGTCGTGCGTTGGGGTTTCTTACCTTTTTCGTATTGATGACTTCGGATAGGGATTCTTGTGCGTTTGGCAAAAGGAAAGCACATGAAGATTTTGTGGAATGTATTTTGCCGAAATCAAAAGTAAAAGGAAATGAATACAGAAATGGAAAGAGCATGGATGAGACTAAAGAGTCAAAAGAAGTATGGAAGCCTTTGACCAACGGACCTGCAAGAGGGTTTATTGATGGTTTGATATCACATAATGATATAGGCGACAAATTTCCGGAGCTTGCGTTAAAAAAGTTTTTAATTAGTTTGGGGGTGATTGATTATGACCAAGGATTACCCGAATAATTCTAATCTAATGTAAAATCATCTCACGTTTTATTTTGATCGAGTGATAAAATAGAAATTATCGTTTATACTCAATTCTGTCTTCCATGTGCTTTAACTTAAAGCTACAATTCAATTGTTAACATTGCGGAATAAGCTAGACTACGAAAGAAGTGTCTTTAAGTCATGTACAAACAGTATTTACATCAAATATTGAATTCTAATAAGTTTTTTTTTTAATGACATGTGAAGAAGAATCAATCATCTCAACAGTCTACATGCGTCAACTTTTCTTATTAGAATACCATATAGTGTGACATCATTTTCGCTTGGTGAAATCCAGTATTTGTTATTGTGTATCTTGGATTCTACTAGAGTTTCAGAGTCCACCAAATTCTGAAATAATATTTGAAATTTGGCGCCGTTATGTGTAAATATTTTTGCGTAAGAAGAAGCAACTTTAATATCAGGCGTGGTGTAAATTCCTTGGTCAAAGTTAAATCGATATTTTCTACTCGCCAAGTATCCGTCATCTGCGATCGAATGGTGATGAAAATTTTCCGTTCCGTGATACGAGATTTTCCATTTTCTTTTTCCTTTGCTATCATGAATTTCAACTTCTTGTCCTTCATTAAGATTATCGATAATGTCTGAGTCATTTTGCGCGTGAGGCAATTCCAGTGAGATCTTTCTCCATCCGCAGAGCTCTTTATTAACCTTATCTCGCATGACGGTCAAACCATTACTACGAAACTCCTTGTTGAAATAAATATGTCTTTCAAAGTTCGTGAAGTCCGCGTTGATGAATTTAATGGTCTCAAAATCGTCTTGTGAATGAATTTCCAAATATATTATGCTGCCTGCTTTAATGTCATATGATCCAAGGCACTCATCATTTAACAATTTTCGACCATTGAATATAAGTTGTTGAAGACGAAGTGCAACACCTTTGGCGTCTCGAATTTTCCTCTTTAGTTCATACACGGTGCTTCTGGTGTTTATTTCTGTTATGAGAAGTTCTTGGTTTGTCAAGGTATGCACGATGACCTCGTACGGTGAAGATGGGATGGAAGACGAGTTGTTCTCGACGTGAGTCGCCACTGGACCACCAACCAGACGTGATTTGTAAAAAGCATTAAAATCGAGTTGTTCATATACCCGTACATCCGCTTGATCGCGTCCTAAGTAATCATAATAGGTCACCACTAAAGATTTTGTCATGGCGGATACGGCCGAAGCGATTAGAGAAGCTGTATCATAGGGAATGTTTACTTTCGGTTCATCAACCGGAGGTGAAGGTATTTCTATCACAGGCACATCATCATATTCTTTGTATTGTGACCATTGTTCTATTTCCACAAACACCAAAAGTCCCAAGAATGATGAACATAATGCAATGCACATTAACAATAATAGTTTACTCTCGTTCATTTTTTTTTTTCTTTAGAAAAATTTTCTTGGTTCACCCACTCCGCAAAAGCACGGCACGTAAGGAAATTCGTTAACTTCACATTGCAAGCGTGTATTTATATGTATGCTAATATGGATATGGTCTATCACCACTAAATCAAGAACGTCTGTCTGTAGATCGTTGAACCAATATTCTCAGACGAAGTTACAATTACCTGAATTAAAAATTCCCCCATTCTAGGTTTTTATATTGGATTTGCTTTTGCGACCAATAAAAACATGCGTAAATCTCCTGTTATGATGCAGGATCGGTTGGACAACTTCAAGGTTCATAATCTTAATTTCCCTCAACTATTATTCTCACTAAAAAGACGTACGCATGTCAGCATATAACGTGTCCTGATTCTATCACGAAAACGATTTAATAGGAAATTAACGGTGATACTATGAACTGTAAAAAATCTTTTGGCTCTAAATTCATCCTACTGCGAATTCCCATCTGAATTTACGTAATAAAGGCACAATACCCGCAAGAAAGGGTGGTAATGAATGACATTTTTTGAAATGCTTAACAAATGACTATTTGCTCATTTCCCACGATACGATTTTAGACTGAGACTCCCATTTTTCAGGTACAACTCTTTGGGGTCACAAGGCTAACCATTTGCCAAACGTACAGTACAACGGGAATGTCGAAAATCATTGGACCATCACCATGGCACTTTTATCAATTATATAATATACTATTTTGTATCCAGTAGAAAAGTTATTGCGTATTTCAAATTTCAAATTATTCTATTGAAAAAATAGGAATCAATGTACAAAAAAACCATAATCAGTTATTGAATTATAAATTCTATAATCCTAATCCTATTAATATTTTTAAATTCTTTCTGTATTTTATTTAATAATATACAGTACAATACACTGTATTTAAATAACTTAAATTTCGATAACTTATTAAAAAAAAAATATATTTTTATTGATACAAATTTCTCTTTTTATATCAAATACTATAATTATAATTTATAATTGAATCTCAATTGTAAGTTTGATATACGTATAAATTAATTTTTAATTTTAAAAAAAATAACACGGTGTTATTGTTGTTGCTTTGATTAATATTTTTTTAAAAAATTACTTTAAAACAAAATTTTTTTATATAATGCAAATAGTTTTTAAAAAACATTATTTTATATTAATTTGTTTTTTTAACTTCCATCAATTATAAATAAATAAAATTATTTTTAAAATAAAAAATATATCAATAAAATTTTTAAAATAAATAAAAATTCTTTTTAATGATTTTTAATAATTTATTTTTAATACGGTATGATATTTTTTAATAATTGTAAATTTAACATAAAAATTATTACAAATCATCAAAAAGATTTTTTTTTTATTAATAATAATCTTAATTGATAATTCAAAAATATAAATTTTTTAAATAATAATTATTATTAATTTTGATATTTAAGACATAAATATAAACTATTAAAAAATTTAAATTTGAAAAATATTTGTATTTATGTTTTATATAAAAAAGACAATTGTATTTTAAAAGATAATTATTTAATAAAAAATTTTTTATCAAAAATAATAAATAAAAAATTGATTTGTTTTTTTTTTTTTAAATTTTAATATTATAATTTATTAAATAAAAATATTGTATATTTAACTTTAACAAAGAAAACTTATTTCATGCATAAACTTGTTTTATACGAATCCTCTGTTATAAAAATTTCATGTTTTACAATCTTTCTTATCCTTGCAATACACAATTTATTATGTAGCTACAAACTTATCAAGTTTCGAATTTCTGCTTTGACACTTGACCTTTTCATTGTCGTTTTTTTACTCATTTTTTTTCTGTTTTCGTTTATCCTCCTTTGCTTATGAAAAAAAAATTTAATGCTACTCGATTGACATTCATGCAGGTGCTTATTTAATGAAATATTGTGCCGAATTTGTTATAAATTACGTCAAGACATGCATGATGTTTAGTAAAATGTCTTTCTTAGACGAGAATAATAAAAATAGAGAATGGTTAGAACATGCAATCAAAAATCGTTATATTAGATCATTTGACTATAGCTTATTTGATCAATGTCAGTTTATTGCAAATGGGGGTTTTGGGAGAGTCGAAAAAGCATACTTAAAGAGCATGAGAAAAACCGTAGTCTTAAAAAGCTTATTTGATAATGTTAAAAGGGAAAAAAATTTTTATAAATCGTTTGTGAGCGAGGTATTGTTTATTTCTATCTACATATCCCTTTTTTAACTAGATATATAGTATAACCAATGATTGAATTATCCATTTCATTAATAGCTAAGAAACATTAGCGTTATTGACAGTGACAATGTTATAAGATTCTTGGGTATTAGTCACGGTAATGTACTAATAATAATCTTAAATAATTAATATATCGATTATATTATACTTATTTTTATATTTTTATATTATTAGACACTAAAGCGGATATTTATTTTTTGGTATTCCAATACGCAAATGGAGGAAATCTTCGAGATTATTTACGTGGCTTGCATGAACAAGGTCGTTTTTCGGAACTTGATTGGCCAAGAAAAATTGAAATGGCAAAAGATATTGCTAGTGGTCTATATTGCATACACGCTGTAGATGTAATTCACCGAGATCTAGTAAGTGGATATGAATATAATATTTATTTTATGTCAATACGGATTTCTACTAAATATAAAGCTTAAAAACCTAGAATTCTAAGAATGTCTTAATACATGATAATCGATTAATGATTTCAGACTTTGGACTATCTAAGTCTCAGGAAAATCTAACGTCCATTTCAGGATGCGCACCACACGTTTACTGTGACCCACAGTTTCTAAATAACTCCTCTTATAAACGCGATAAGTCTTCTGATATCTATAGTTTAGGTCTTCTTTACTGGGAAGTATCATGTGGAAAACCTCCATATACTCAAATCAGCTTAATAGACATTATTAAAGAAAAAAGAGAAGAACCTATTGATGGCACCCCATTAGATTATATAGAAATTTATTCCAGTGCATGGAGAAATGATCCTAATCAACGTCCTACAATCGAACAAGTCTTAGATTACCTCGAAAATATAAAATTACAACCTGTATATCAAACAAAGACAAATTTTGACAAAATTCCTATTAGTTATACTTTACACTCGTCTGAAGATGAAAGTATGACAATTGATAGTATAGGTAAGATCATTCATAACCCATTTCACAATTACAAGAAAGTCTAATTTAATTTCTCAAACTTTACAATAGAAGATTTTACATCTTTTCAAATTAGCAATGCCTCTTTCGAAAATCAAATAAGCATTAAAACTGGTATGTAAATTTTTTATAATATAATCGATACCGATTAATAAAAAAAATAACCATTAAGTAATTAAATATTTCAATTTTAGTGACGATGGTTATGAATGATATTCTTGATATTGAAAATAAACGGGAAGAGATTCGGTCATACTTTTTGTCAGGGGAATATATCAGATCATTAGAACTTTGGAAAGTTATCCTCATTGATCCCAAACATACATCAGAAGATAGAAATAATGCTTCAAAATGGGATCTATCCAATGGTAAATTAAGAGACCCAACAGAAAAAGCAATGGCTGAGGTTCTATGCAAGAATACCATCCTGACGGAATTAAATATAGTGAATAACAAAATAGGAGAATCAGCAGGAAAAGCACTTGCTGAAGCTCTATGCAAGAATACCACCCTGACTAAGTTATATATGGATTCGAGTGGTATAGGAGAATCGGCAGGAAAAGCACTTGCTGAGGCTCTATGCAAAAATACCACCCTGACGGAATTAAGTATAACCGATAACAATATAGGAGAGTCGGCAGGAAAAGCACTTACTGAGGCTCTATGCAAGAATACCACTCTGACTAAGTTATGTATGGGTTGGAATGATATAGGAGCATCGGCAGGAAAAGCACTTGCTAAGGCTCTATGCAAGAATACCACTCTGACTAAGTTATATATGGATTGGAATGGTATAGGAGAATCGGCAGGAAAAGCACTTTCTGAGGCTCTATGCAAGAATACCACTCTGACTAAGTTATATATGGGTTGGAATGATATAGGGGAATCGGCAGGAAAAGCACTTGCTGAGGCTCTATGCAAGAATACCACCCTGACGGAATTAAATATAAACGACAACAATATAGGAGAATCGGCAGGAAAAGCACTTTCTGAGGCTCTATGCAAGAATACCACTCTGACTAAGTTATATATGAATTGGAATGGCATAGGAGAATCGGCAGGAAAAGCACTTGCTGAGGCTCTATGCAAGAATACCACCCTGACGGAATTTGATATAGGGTACAACAAAATAGGAGAATCGGCAGGAAAAGCACTTGCTGAGGCTCTATGCAAGAATAACACCCTGACAGAATTAAATATAGGGGGTAACAAAATAGGAGAATCGGCAGGAAAAGCACTTGCTGAGGCTCTATGCAAGAATACCACCCTGGCGGAATTAAATATGTGTTCGAATAGTATAGGAGAATCGGCAGGAAAAGCACTTGCTGAGGCTCTATGCAAGAATACTACCTTGAAATATTTATTTATTAGTAAAAATGATTTAGGCTACGAAGATATTGGTGAAATTCGAAATAGAATATATATATTATAACATATCTATCATATGGGTAATTATTTTTGAAGGCGACAAAAATGCTAGATAGAATTTTTCGGACTCAACTTTTAAACAATACATATATAGTATAAATTTTAGGACCACATCAGAAAATTTCCGGTCCGCCTTCGAAAATAATTACCCATATTGATAATAAACATTAATTTTTATATATTTAATGTTAAGCGTATAATGAAAATTTTTATTTTACAGCACCATTAATTAATTTTCAGGCTTATTATATTTAAGTTTATGATATTATAACTTAACATTGGTTATATAAGTATTTTTTAAAAAAATTTACAAATTAAAACTTAAAAATTTTTTAAACAATTGATTTTAAATTAATTAAAAAATTTTTAAATTTTTAAATTTAACTAATTTTATATTACTTATTCTTATAGTATATAAAGTTTTTTATTCTTATAATCTTTATTGTTTTTTATTCGGAGCAAAGCGAAGGACATTCAATATTCAAGGGTGAATTTTACATTTTTTCCGTTCTCTACGAGATTGAAGCTATATATAAATACAGTCATCTTCTACCTTTTCATTTTATAAATAATAAATTTTTAAAAAAATTTCGAGTGTAAAAGCTTATTTTTTTATTTTACGATAAAAAAACAATTCAATGAATTTTATATTAGTCTTAATTTAAGTCTTTCTATTATGTACATTTTTGAATATGTTCAGAACACGCAAAAAGTTTAAAAAAGTAAAAATTGTCATGTTCGATTATTTCTCTCATTTTAAAATTATCCGAAAAAAAGATGTATACTTTTAAACATATTCAGAACATAATGTGTAAAAAGTTAAATAAAAAACTTGGTGTTCAACTATTTCTGCTCATTTTGAAATTATCCGAAGCAAAAGATAAATAATAAAGTATATATATGTTTAGCATTATAAAAGAAATATAAGTACTTTACTAAATTCTATTGATTCTGATGTACTTCGAATGCGAAAGATAAGAGAAAACTAAACATGAAAAGTGTCTTGCAACTAAGCGTCAAAAGCTAGCGGTAGAAACGTATAGTAAACGTGAAACACGCCTAGTTCAATTATAAGATCGATACTATAAAAATAATAAAATTTCGCAAGAAGCATATTTCGGAAAATACTGTACTAATAATTGTATTAATCATTAACACCGTCTTCCAAAAAGAACGCAACACCTGATCGTTGATCTTTAATCATCAAAATTTTAAGCAGATCATAATAAAATTATAGTATAGACAATGTACTGTACAAGATAATGTAATTAGTATATTAGTATATAATTAAAAAAATCGCTATAAAAGAGTTTATACAATTATACAAATATATTTGATTTTTATTATCACATTGTATAATTATCCTTTGTTCTAATAATATTATTAATTTTTTTGAATATTTATTTCTATATTTTCTTTACAAGTTTTTTTCAGATATTCATTTTAAATCTTTGATAAATTATTTCTAAAAGTTTTTTTATTTATAATATCAATTTCTAGATTATTGATTTTCTTTTTATATTAATTCAAATACTTTTATATTAAATTCAAATCTAAAGATTGTAATGGTTAAGAATAATTTTAATTTAGTTTTTTTTAATTATCTTTGAATTATTTTTGTCTTATATATAAGATTATTATTAAATTAAAATATGATACTATATATTTAGAAATTAAATTATAATATCTTAAGAAATATATTAATTTTCTTTCTTGATTTATATATAACAAAATATATATTATAAAAGAAACAACATTTTTTTTGACAGCTTAAGCCAACTAAAAGCCTATAAAGTGTTTACTGGGAGATTTAGAAGTTGTGTCCTACTTGGTTATCTAATTCTTAGATTTGATAATATATGCCAGCTATAGGAACAACTCTTGAAGCATTTACTAGGAAGTATAAAAAAGTAAACCTATAGGTACCATGGCTGTGTGAGCCAAAACTAATAATGTGATAAAAAATTTAATGATGATAAATATGTTAAAAAAATTAAGATTGGACTTTATTAAGTATAAACCAAAGCATAGATACACTTACGAAATGTAAGTTGATATCCTAATAAAAAAATGTGAGTAGTATTAGTTAATATTAGTATTAGTTAATAGACTATTCATGTGTATAAGATATTTGCAATCTTAATTAATTCCATAATAAAAACCATATATATATTATATTATAACCTTTTTTTATAAAAAAAAAAAAAAGAAACAATATCTTTTATATATTGATACAATAAGTTAAATACTAATTTGCTTATAGTAACTATATAACTAATATTAAAAAGAAAATTTAAAACAATATATTTTGTTAAATAACATTGAACAGTTATAAATACCTATTTAGTATTAGGAAAATAGAATTGAAAAATGAAGATATTAAATTATAAATATATTTAAAATAATTATATTTAGATTAAATAAATAAATTAATAATAATAAAAAATAAATTAATAATAATATTATCTTATAGGTTAGTAGTTAATATAGTTTTGGCTTATAAAGTATTATTGTTTTTTAGTTTGAGAAAATTGAATAATTTGAAAAATTTGATTATAGTTTTATTTGATTTTAATAAGAAGTGATATATTGACTATAGAACAGTATGATTTTTAAATCAAATTATATAACAGGATTAAAAATTCTATTGCTGTCTTAATCTAATTAACAAGAATTAATATAGAAAAATTTTGTCTATTATTTTATATAACAATTTAACAATTTGCCATATATATAAAATTGGTTTATAAAAAAAAAAAACTCTCACCCGTTTACCACTGATTTCTTGAAAATTTCCTTTTATGGTAATTTTCTTGAAAGAAGCGCTTTTCTTTCTCTCTTCAATATGCCAACTATGCCATAAGCTCAAGGACATAAGGACTTTAAGGACCACTGTTGCATCGGGATGGG
>CAJVPV010000430.1:0-22177 GCA_910591835.1 Acaulospora morrowiae | reverse complement strand
AAAACATCTTTAAATTTAATATCTATCGGGTGACGAAATTTAAATTTCCACCATCTTATACCATCGCTGGGTAGTACTCCGTGTGATCCTATACCTGAATTGTGATCGATCCAATCCGTTTGTTTATTTTCATCAGGTATACCAGTGGATGTATAAGGAATGTCCAATTTACGTACATCCACCCCGCAAATACTCCATCTCACACGTGTCTCTGGCTCTAACCCTTTGATGCTAGCCGAAATTATTCCTCTGGGGTTTGTTGCATCGCAAAATACTACAGATTGTCTACTTAATCCCCAGCTGTCTACAAAAACTATGATCGAATTCTTTTCTTGGCTTCCTGGTAGATTTAAGTATCGAGTGATATCATACTTTTCCGCGCCTAGCGAAGTAAATATCTCTGGCCCAGTTTTCGTTCCCGGAAAGAAAAATTGTCTTGAAAATGTTGTGTGCCCACCCACAAATTGACCATTGACAAAAATTGTACATCGGTGTCTCATGTTAACGTGAAGCCATACATTTTCCGCTATATATTTGCATGGAAATTCTCCAAGGTACAGCACATGACCGGATACATAATAATTCTCGAGTGCCCCACCATTCTTCAATTCTATTGGTCTCCAGCTCAATTCCGGAAAGTAGGTGACGCGTGTACGCCAATTATACAATTTGGGAGCGAGGTGTACCTCGGAGGTTTTTTCGCCCGCCGTAAGCTGTTTCTTGCAGACAAACGGAAGTGGATAAGTCTGATGAATTTGTTGGCGAACATGATCGGCGGGTGGTTTTGATGATAGTATTGTTATTTCGTGTTCTTGATCGCCATGTTCTGTCTCTATGGTTGCGTTTAGATTGTTGTAGTAAACATTTTGTGTTCCCCATGTGACAATTGTTGGTGAATGAGGAAGAAAGACAGTTCGATTGTCCGATTGTGCCCAATGAGGTTCATCAAACATTGCGTGGAGTGTACCAAGGAATTCCTTGTGCAATGCCAAGACGTACAGATCCTTTGTTGTTTCTGCACTTCGAATTCTTGCATACCCTCCAACGCCATTAAATGACAAAATGTGAATTGCCTGCCCAACCTTTCTAATGGAATAACCGAGATTTCCATCTACTGAAATCGCTCCTTGAAATGCCATTTCACCGACATTGTTTACTGGCACTATCCAAATCTCGCACCCTTTGTCGATCACTTTTCCATCATCATCTTCGGTTGGGGGGGAGAATCACTCTCAGATGTATGGGTAGTGTTGAAAATATGAGCTTTAATCCGGTTGTGGTCACGTAGTTTCCTAACGCGATGAATGAACTTTTGTGTGGTAAATAACAATGCATCAAATATTTTTGTGCACGTCTCTGACCTTCTTGATATTCTACATAAAGTTGGAATATCGGATGCTTTTGTTCACTGAAATTTCTTATGAATGTAAATAACACCCCATTTTTTCGATTGTCCGGATTCACAACTGACCGCCTCTGACAGTTGATTACGTTATTGATCGAAGCGGTGACATTTGGATTCTTGACGCGTTCCGTTTTAGCGAACGAGTCGAAAAAGCTGCGTGCAAACAATATTCCAAGGCGTAATTTGCGGAGGCGCGATGAAATGTATCCATACTCTCGGATACACGCCGAGTAGTCGTAAGAAGTGTAACCGTCACTGTTATAGGCGCAGATAAATTCATTAAATAATGAAATCAAGCATCAAGAATATCGATTAGAAAATTAATTACGTGTCGCCTAAGGTCCCCCAATTTGTCCCGCCATATGTCATATAAAGTGACAACATGGTGCAACCTTGGGCTAGCACAGAATCAAAGACAACGTGGGTAAAAGAATCGCCATAAAAATTATAGACATCATCAAAGGTATGCTGTAACCTGTAAGTTGTGAACCATCCACCCTGAAGTTCGGGAATAAAGATAGGCGACTAATAATTTGTAGTTCATAAACATCCCGGTCGTCACCAATAGACTATTAGGACTTTGTTAATCCATGACCAACAAGATCAACATCAGAATACGAAATACCTTGGCGGCTTCATATCCAAAACCACGCACAGTATTCTCAATTCCGTCCAAGGATTTCATCACTACTTTGGGATCCCATTGTTTCCACCTTTTGGGATCTTGTTGAACATTGAATGCCCAGGGTGTTGGCTCGCTGGCTGGGACAAATACTGTGATATTGTTAGATGAGGTGAAAAACATTTGTTGTTATTAACGAAACGAAACAAAATGAAACGAGCACAAAGAGAAGTAGGATCAATAACATAGAGGTAGCTACCAAGATACTTGTCAAATCCGTAAAGGTCCAGTCCAAAGCTTTTCCTTCCAAAGAAATGTGATGAGGGTTTGGAATCAATTTCGGGCTTTGCGATGAATGATCCTGCTTCGAACCCGTCATTCGTGAATAATGGCACGGTGATGCCACAATCTCTTGCCGTCTTACACAAAAATCTCATTTCATCATGTAACGCGAAAGGAATATTCAAAATCCGCTCAAACAATTCATTCTCTATTTGCACAGCGAGAACACATCCGTTCGGTTTGGAGGTAATTTGGTGCTCAGAAATGATGGGCAAAATATTCTCGAACCATTGTTTCTCATATTCCGAAAATTTTGAATCATATGACTTGAAGCCGGAGTGTAAAACATGACGCAGTTTCTTGACCTTTTCAACCACCCAAATTGGAAATCCGCCGGCTTGAGTTTCGGCACAGATGTACGGGCCTGGCGCTGCAAGAACATAAAGATTTAGCTCTTCGCATAAATCCAGTAAATAATTGATATCCCTGTTGTCCTTGAAATTGTATATTCCTTCGTCAGGACTATGATAGCCCCAGTGAAAGTAAATTCTGATACAATTAAATCCCCCGGCACGATATTTCTTAAGAATGCTTTCCCATCGTGACCTATCTGGAAGACGCCAATAGTGAAATTCGCCACTGATAATTAAAGTAGGAATGCCGTGGATATACAGGTGATACTTGTCCCAGTTCAGGATATGACCGAATTTATGTTTATCATAAGCAACCTCGGTAGTGGTAATAGGCAAGCTTCCCTTACGACTTTGAAGTAGCCATACATAAAAAGCTACAAAGCTGGCAGGAAGAAAAGCCAAAAAAGCTGCAAGTTCTACAATGGCCATGAGTTTGTAGTTTCGGTCCCGACGCCGAAAGTCTTATTTTAACCATTTGTGGCTGACAGGCTATCACGTGCACAAACAGTTAACTGGGTGGGAAAAATTCAACCCGATTATGCGAATCGGTGTGGCTGGTGTCCAACGTTTTTCTATATTTGTATTTAAAAAAAAATAATTAATTCTATTTGTTAAATTTAACATAATTATTATTTACTATAATTACATATAAAAATTTATCTATCTATCTAATTATTTTAATGCTTAATTCATATGATAAATTTCGCATAACATAAAAAATTTAAATTAAATTAAAATAAGTGAAATTTGATATAAATGTTTTATAACCAGCACGATTTTTCTTAAATGATAAAAATTGTAAGTATTTTTTTCCAAAAATATATAAATAATCTTTTGATTTGCGGATATCATATTCTTTTATCAGGCATACAAAACATCAATCGATCAATTACGATCGAATCAATTAAATGATATCATAAGTTTTCAATAGATTTAACAGGCACATTGTACTTTATTTTCTTTTTTTCAAAATTATCCAGCGTGTGACGCATTGTACACTGTTAATAAAAGACTGGAGTGTATCATTCGTTATCTATTACACTCAATCAAATTATTCTTTAATATCTTTATTCCTCTTCTACCTGATTGGGCAGAAGTACAAAGTTCCAAGAGCTTTAATCATGCCGTGAATTGCGAGATTACAGGGTTATGCATGTGCCGCGGCATTGTTTTACTGCTAGTATGTATTATAGTAAAAGTGCAAATTGATCAATTCAAAAATGATATTAAATTGTTCTACGTATATACCATAAGGGGTTACGCAATTTCTGTACAGTATTACTTCTTACCAAAACGGGTTACTTTGGTCAGAGCTATACAGTCTTGGTTATCATGTGTATACTATGTATACTAGTAAATTCTAGTTAGAATTTGGTATTCATTAATATACACAGCCGATCTTTTATTTGGCGTACGCACACTTGTACTAAAGATTACACTTGTTCAAAAATAATATAAAGCCTCGTATTATTCATCATTTCCACTTCCAATATTTTCATCGATTTCCTATCTACCCGCACCCTCCAAATCCGACCTTTTTTACCATCTTTTTTTTGTCGATATCCATCACTAACATCAAACCTCTGTTACCCAAACGTTTCATTCCTTGACGTATAAAGTATATCGTGATTAATAGCCCAAACTTCTGGAAAGTTTAATCAGTCCCTACTTCAGAACTTTATTCACCCACCAACCGGAATATATACTTTTTTGCACAAATCTCTATCCTTGCCCAACATACGACTTTTCAAATCAATCTTTGAAATAATAAAAAAAAATAAAAAAAGTTCTTGGTAAAATGAACAAGCAGTCTACATTCTTGTCCATCACCCTTGTATTCTTTATCGCTTGTTTGCTCTGTAAGTCATTTTAATGCCCATTTTAAGTTCTTGAGTCACATATTACAATAACTTCTTTATCTTTTTCGTTAAACCAAATCCATCTATTAACCAATTATCTTCTCGTATTTATTATTGTTTTCGGCATGGATCGACATTTTCCAATTATTGTAAATTTATCTACGTGGGTACAAATCATCAGCCTTGTCACAAGCAATCCCAATAACGGATGTATCATCCACCTCGGTCCTTAAAATGAAGGACACCGCAGGGCGACTCGTGGTGTCCGTTAAGCGCGTTGACGATCTCGTCGACGACGAAGGCACTTGGTTGGCCGAGAGGATATCAGCCGTCATATTCAATTTTGAGTTGATGGATGATAATCTTTTGCTGGATTCCATGCCAGTGAGATTTGGTGTAAAGAATATTCAGGTATGTTTTATGGAATCGGAGAAAAATGAAAAGGAAAATCCGAACAATTTATGCTCATTGCAATTTATTTAATATAGGTCTTAAAAGCTAGAGTCGTTCCCGTAGGTACAAGACAAGAAGACGTCAATAAATATGAAGAAAATTTTGAAATTGGTCTTGTCAAGGTGGAAGTAAACGCTAACGTCAAACAAATGAGCCCCCTTCCCAAAATTGTCATCTCCATCAAGGTCATTGAGATTGATGGTGTCATAATTTCGTCATCTAACACGGTCGAAAATACTTGGGAATTCGAGTTATCGAATGAGGATCGCAACTCCAAGATTTCAACTATCCAGCCTGCGGATGATAATGTCTCATCGTACCGACCGTGCTCTTCCCTTGGTTCAATCCCAAGAAGGCTTCACCGTTGGTGGCGATGTTCCTCAAAATACACGCGAATCTTCATTTCCTCCCTTTTCGTCACTATCATGTTTGGTCTACTCCACTCCTTGATTTCAGTCACCACAAAAGCTGTGATACAGTACGTATCACCTTCAAATAAATTCCACAAATACAGGAAAGTTCTTCAAGAAGAGAGTGGAGATTACAAATACAAAGGAAAGTACGGTGAAGTAGCGCAAGTTATATTTGTGGCTGATGAATATAAATTCGATTCGTGAACGACCGATGTGAATATCATAAAATTTTTATTTATGTATAGAGATGCTAGTTGTTCCTCTTTCATTTTTCAAAACTTGTAACAATACTGCGCAAAAATGGCGAGGGAAGCAATTTAATAAATTATGTATGTTTTATTTACTGTATTACATTTATTATATGATCCACGACTTTGACAAATGAAGTGTGAGGATTGTTTATCACAAAATTTGCTTACTATATGCACACTAGATGTACTAACTAATACGAAACGAACTTTCTTGCTGCTCATGCATAAAAATTTGGTCGGCAGTGCATTCGATTGCACAATGATCATGTTTCTTACTTGCATATGATTATCCATTTAGCTCTTATTTACTTAATACATGTTTATTTATTAATAACTATTTTTTTACTGGAAAATTTCTAATTGCTGTATATCGTGTTGACATTGTGATGGGGTATCATTTCCTGAACTTATTCCAAAAGTAGTATGATTTCAAATTTTCTGGCATGAACAAATATTCTCGTGGCCACGACATATCGAATTGAATTAATTCATCGTGCTACAAGTAGGAAAATTTTGACCTGTCGAATGACCAGCAATTAATTAATCTATCGCACAATTTTATAATTATCATGTTACCTTTTTTATTTTAACAAATACGATTTATGATAAACAACTCAATACAGTAATCAGTATTGTAAGATCACATATGCAGTATACAAAATATCTTTTTGAAACAATTTGTTTTGAGTTTTGATTTTTTTACAATACTATAATTTAATAAAAAGTGTTATTCTTTTAAACGTTGAAATAGGCTATTTAAACTTCTTATGAATACATCATTATTTCATGCATGATTAACTTAAACTATCTAATTCTATTACAGAGAGTGCGCAGCGCAAAAGATCAGTCGCGTCCTACAAATTTTGGTAGAATTTTGAAAAACCTAATGTATTAGTATTTTTTCGAGCGTAAATAATTGTTTGCGTCGTACCTCGAGCACAAATACATCGCGTTTAATTCCATTGATCGCTTATTGTGTTCTTTGAGACACGGTATATTTCCCTGACCATAACTCGTGATCACATTAATTTACTAGAAATGATTGCTACACACGAGATAAATGAAAGAGTATGAGACGTACAGCTCGCACTTATTACGCACGAGATTGGTAAAAAAATGTCTCATCTAGTTTTAAATTTACAAGATTGTTTAGTGATGATACAGTGAATACTATATGATCAAGCCCTCCTCCAGTTAGAAAATTTCTCGTTCATTAAGTAAGTACTTTATAAAACACCACCCTGCTCTATCGGATTTCCACACTTTTGGCAATTAATATTAAGTCGTTTTGTATACTGTATAAAGGTTGATCATTACAGGCCAATAAAAACATGATGTATAATTACCCGGTTTCAAGGCGATGTATTAGAGTACACTATATTTACAGTACGTCGTTAAAAGTTATAAATCACGATGATAAAATATTATATAAAGGAGTCAAGGAAGAAGGAAAATTTTTTCAAGAAAAATCGATTAAACGGATCAAAAGTCAAAATGAAATTCAACCTTCTCTTACTCTTCTTAACCGTCTTTGCTGCTATCACTTTCGCATATCCGAGTATTAATGATCTGACGAAACGTCAAAATCCAAACTGCAACCCCAAGCTTGCTGCCAACCTGGCGATGAGACTTGCTTCAAGACATGTAATTTGCCTAGCTGTGCTTGTAATCCCAATTCTTGTTGTAAACCTGGTGATCAGACATGCCTGAATGAATGTAAATTGCGTGTATGTCAGCCAGGAGAAAATCCTTAGTCGACTCATGCCACCATATTTGCCTGCTTCGGACATTTATAGTTAATAATTTATTAAAACAAAATGTCATTATACAAATGCCTTGATAAATTATTATATAAAAAAATATAATAATAAATTAAATTCTTTTTTAATCTAGTATATACTAACTATTTATAGTAGTGCCGACACGTCTATCCTAACCTGCGACGCGTCCTGCAGCCGACTGATGCACAGTATCAATAAATATCTAACAATTAACCTGTTTTTTTTCTAACAATTGCTTTTATAATGAACTCTAAAAACACATTTGAAAAACTTATAAGAAAAATTATTTTCAAGAAAAAAAAAGCAAATAAAGAAATTATCATAAATATATCTTTGAATTTTTTAAAAATTGGTTTATTAACAAATATTAATGTCATGTTTATATATTATTTCATTTTAAATCATCAGCTATAAAGTTTTATGTTTATTTTTAATTTTATATATCAAAAAAAAAAAAAACTTTAGAATTTTTAAAATAATATTATATTTAATTTTTCCATAATAATATAATTATTTTTAATATTTTTAAGTCAAATAATTCAAAATTAATATTATAATTTCTACTTGTTAAAAGATTGTTTTAAAGTATAAACATACAAATTAATTAAATTTGTAATTATTAATAAAATTAATATATTAAATTATAATAATTCTAAATAACACTTAAAATTTAATTATATTAAAAATATAATATAATTTTTTTTATCAATATTATATACAAATTAATTATTGTTAATTTTAATTATTATAAATAAAAATAATTAAATTAAATTAAAAATATTAAATTATAATATCTATTGTATATACTGTATAGCAATTGTTGTTACTATTTATTTATTTGTATTTTACTATTTATTTAAAAATAAAATCTTTTTGCTAATTTTTTTTATTTAAAAAATAAATATTTCTAAAATTTTTTATATTTAAATAAAATTTTTTTTTTAATTCAATAAAGTGATATTGGAAATTAATAATAGCAACTTAACCACAGAATTAATATTATACGAAAAATTTTAGTCATTTATATCTGTTCTTAATTAGCATACATATAAAACAACAATAATTATATAGATATTAATATATAGTTATTTATAATAATTTCTTTTTTATTATATTAACATTATAACTTACAGTACAGTATATTATAACGATAATTATACATTATCTCAAAAATTTTTTTAATTTATATACAGTATATTGCACCTCTTAATAATTTTAATAACAATTCATCTAATTTTATTCAAAACATTAACACCTGGAAACATAGTATAATTGTTCGAAGCTTATATAGACAGACAATATAACCAGAAATTTCCGTTATTTCCACTTACGTCATCATATTTAATATAACAACCAATCGATACACCGATTTTAAATTTTATTATAAATTAATTTTTTAATTTTTTGCTTTAAACTTACAATGGTTACCATTTTCCTAGTTATATTACTTAGATTTCGTAGTCGATAACAAAAAATAGTTTCGGGAATAATTACTACACATACTGTAAGTCTTTCAAATAATAATACAAAAAAGACGTAAAACTAAAGTAACGAGCAAATGTCAAATGCATTTGTGGTTTCGTTTTGTAATTTAAATTTCATGCAAAATTTTTAAAAGGTATGGTTTATATCTTAAGTAGGAATGAAAAACTTTTAAAATAAAAATATTTATCGGACTCCATTAAAGAAAAATTTAAACTTTAATATTTGTTCTACATCTTCAATAATTACTTAAAAATTTTCCTTTACTTAAAGCTTAACTCTGCGAAATATTACAAATTATCTACCCGTTGCAAATATCGTCTTGCGAGTAGGCGTTCTAACAACTGTGAAAAGGATTTGTATAGTTGTTTTTAGAGTTATATTATGTTTATAGATACTGTAAGTTATAGTTAAACATTTTCATGAGCCGAGGAATTTTCAATATTTAATGAAGAAAATTTGGGATTATCAATTAATATTAATTATGATTAATAAATTTATTTCCGACAACATTTCAAGTACTTTTTCATAATTAGGGGCATTTGATGTTGTGATAAATTAAAAAGTTCAAGGTCCGCTGGTATAAACGGCATTTGGGTGTGTTTATAATTAAGCCCCGAGAAGTTATTTTTTCTCGAAACCTAACTTTTTTAATCTTTAACTTGTTCCTTAAAACCCGAAGGTTCATCTCTTATGATCGATCCAGACCGATAGAATAAAGTATTGATTATTTCTTCAGCTCCTGGTCGCTTCGATGGCCAGCATCCTGACATTGCATTTTTAATATAACTAAAAATTTATTCGTCCTGAATGGAATTTTTGGACTAAAGCCTTGACAGATTTGTACAGCAAGATCTTGATGATGAGGAGTATTATAGTATGGAGGAAATCATGTAATAATTTCATATGCTATGATTCCAAATGAATAAATAACGTTGCCAGTATGTAAGCTTGACCACACAAAACTTCTGGTGCAATTTACGGAAGAACTCCATATATTTCTTGACGAGTCGAGGTTTTTTTCTTCTAATACTGACATAAAAGATTTCCAGGATAAAAGTCTCTATGAACTAATTTCTCCTTGTGCATACTATATAAACCTTCCAAAATCCTTCTCAATGAATTTAATTTCAATTTCAAATCCATCTTGTAAAGGTTTTCGTCCAAATAATTCCTGAGACTATCATTTTCTTGAAACTTAAAAATCAAAACCATCATATAGCTTAATGGATCTGGCTGTTGCGTAATTCAATAACACTTGACGACTTCACCATACCATAAAATAGAATGTTTCTCAATCTAAAATTTAAAATATATTATATTAATAATAAAACTATAGTTAAACGAGATTTAATATTCTTTACCTCATTTATAAGTTTGTCAACTGAGCCAAGCTTATCTAAGCTTTTTAATGCTACTTTCTCGCTTGGATATGGTCTAACCCGTTTCTTATTGAGAACATCTAATTTTTTTAATATAACCATCTTCCCATGTCGCAAAATACACAGTGCCATATCCTCCTTTAGCAATATGTTTGACATCTTGAAATTGTATATTCGGTATCCATTCTAATACTTTATACTAGCATAGGCTTTAACTTTAAGCTGAGACTTTTGCATAAATTTGTCGATTTTTTTATCTCCACTTATCCATTTGTCAAAATCTTGTTGAAAATGAATTCCGTTACATGACATGCACCATTCGGATCCTGGAAATATTTCATAGCATTCGGGACACGACGAAAATCAACTTATCTGATCTCTTTAAACTTGAATTTTTCTACCAAAGTATTATACACATTGCATAACGTTACACGGACGCAAAACACAACTTTATTCCTTAATACTTATATATACATTATATAGTATAACAAAATTTTAATTTACTTGTTATCTTGTAATTCATAAAACTTGTATATATTAATTTATTTATATGATTTATTTCAATCAATAGTAAGTAAAGTATATGCGACAATCATTGGGAAATGTACTGTTACATGTAAATGCGGTGCAGGCGTGTGACGCGATATCGCGTTATGTCAGCTTGTTGTTGCGAACGGCAAGGAATTAAAATAGTAAAATTAGTGTGGGAAAGCTTAGAGGTGGGAAATTCTAGAATAGTGTAGAGTAGCAAGATGGATATAAACATGTAAACAATAGGCACATGTATAAATACATGTGCAATTCAGTAGCATGTAGAGCAAGTAGAAGTTTAGAGTACTAGAGGTTAGTGTTTAAAAACAATAAAGTACGATTAAATAGACTCTTACCTTTTTTTAAAGGGCGCCCTAAATACTTGTAACTCGAGCTACGCGATTAAGCAAGAGAACCAAGGTTTGCCTAAGGGAATTGGTATTGGAAGAATTCTAGATTAGTCGTTAGAGAGGTTAAAGTAAAACTGGCCAAATCGAAGACACTCCTCAAGAGTAAAGAGAAACTTACTTTATTGTCGACTGGACGAAGAAAGAAGCATCGTGGGTTAGCGACTGACTCGCCGATTAGCCCACGACAGTACAAATGAGTGAAGATATCGAATATCATGTGTAGCGTAGTTTGGCCATTTTTATTATTTTTAGTCTCCAGCATCCATATATAATATGAAAAAACTTTACCTAATTTACTGTCTGTTGGTTTATCAAAGTTAGGCCATAAAAAAAAATCTAAAATAAGGGAGGGTAAAAGAAAAATATTGTATATTAATGAAATTAAAAAGTGTTGACATATCTTCGCTCATCATCAACCATTAATTGAAATATACATCACTAACTCTAATATGGAATATCACCCTATTGCGATGATTATGCTTGATTCAAAATACAGGATAATAGTTTGTTCTTTTTCATCATTCTTTTAGTTCCCTGTTGATAAAAATATTAATATATTGTATACTTGATTAATTTTAAAGAGCAATAATAGTAGATATGTTAGCTCTGGTTTCTTTTGTTAGAAAGTTGATAGCAAAATGACATTCTTAGTCTTGATATTAAGATCTGCTTGCAATAATACATTTTTTAGTTATCTTGCAATTGTACAGTGGGTCATCAAAAAGGTCCGGCCAATTTATTTTTTTAAATTTTTTAAATTTTTTATTATTAAAAAAAATTTTTTTTTTAATATATATATAATACAGGTTTTTTCTTTTATTTACATTAAATAAACTCGTGATTTGACCATAAACGCGATAGCTATAATATGGGTAAACCTTTGTTCTTGGATCAGCATGGCGTGATCTTATACGGGCATGCTCGAGGCAATACAAGTCAAACTATTGCCAGCAGGCTAGGATGTGAAAAAAGTACAGTTAATGATATCATTAAACACTCTAAAAAAACTGGAACAGTTGTTCCAAACAAATCACCAGGCAGACCCCCACTTCTTACCTCTCTTGATCAAGCCCAACTCAAGGATCTCATCACAAATGACAAAGAAAATAATTGCCGTTTGTCTGTCACAAAAATTAGAAATGTCTGGTCAGCACATACTAAAAAAACTATCTCTACCATCACTATTAGACGGAACCTAAAAAAAATAGGACTTCGATTTTGTAGGCCCTGCCTGAAACCATATATCTCTGAAACGAACTGTAAAAAATGTTTAGAATTCACCCTCCAATATAAACACTGGAAATCCTGACAATGGAAAAGAATTTTATTCTCAAATGAATCCATATTTACCCTATTTCAACATAGTGATCGAATTTGGCAAGAAGCAAATGAAGAACTTAAGCTATCCTATATTTCTGCTTCGGTGAAACACAGTCCAAGCCTAATGTTCTGGGGGTGCTTCGCTTATGGTGGCTTAGGTCCTATTGTTCCTTTCTATGAATCAGTTACTGATGCTGCACATGCTAAAACCATTAAAAAATATGTCATACCCACCATGCAAAAATTTTTTCACACTGTGATATTTTTCAGGAGAATAATCCTAAGACAATTCCAACTTGGCAGGCATAACTTTGTTCAATTGAAAAATTAATTTATCTGCATTTTGTTAATCCTTAGGCAAATTTAATTATTTCTTGTTTATATAATACAAGTTATAGTTAACATGTGTTAATTAATTACTCAACAAGTTTAACTTTAAATTAATTATTTCTTTAAAATATATATAGTATACAAAATTGATCTAATTACAAATTTTTTTCTTATCTTATTATTCCAATTTATTTATAGTTTTATTTTATTTTTATCATGTTAAATCCTTTTTATCTTTTTATTTTTATTTTTTTATATTTCATAATTTTTTTAATTATATAAACAAATTTAAATATATGCTTATTTACCTGATAATAATATACAATAAGCAGAATCAATAAGATAGAAAAGGTGTTAATTTGACATTACTTTACTGTATAAAGATATTCTAGTCGCTATATATAGGTTGATATTCAAGTTATATAAAGAATTTGATACATTCATCTTTCAAGTATAGCAAAAGTGTACAATAGATAAATTATTTTTAGTTTTTTTATAAATATCAGTACTTAACCTTATATAAAGACCTATATGATCAAAGATAATAAAAAAATTTATTATAATTAATAACTTTGTTTATAATAACAATCAAATTCTTAATTATCATGTTGTTATAAAAAATGATATGTAAAATAATAGAAATTATAAAAGTAACGTAATAATTATATTAGATATAGATATAAAAGTTTTAATATATACAGTATATTAGATATAAAGTAAAATGCATATAAGTAACTTAATAATAGTTTAAAAAAAGCTTTTAAATAAAAAATTTTGTTAAATAGATACTTGATATTAATTAATTAAGATACTTTTAATTAAAATTCTTTTTCCAATTGTCGTATAAATAATATAACAGTAATAGAAAAAGGCAAAACTAATAAAATTATCTGTATAAAAGAAAAATTTTTATCAAATTTATGTGCTTTTTGAAAAAATGGATACTTATATTTGATAATAATTCAAGAATATTATCTATTTATTTCAAAAATGATTGGAAAAAGAGATTTTGAAATTAAACATTGGCAAAATGAAACATAATTTCAGAAGGTTATGGTTTAAAAAAGAATCATTAACAAAAAACGAATGTCTTCTCTGATTAGAAGCTTTTGAGTATAAATTCAAGAAATACATTTCTGGAAATACCCTTAAATATTTTTAGTTATAGAATCAGAAAAAATTAACTAATTCCAGGTGATAGAAAATAATTTAGAGATATTGACAATTAAATTGACTTTTTCAAATAATTTCTTTATGATTATATCTAGTTAATACTGTATATAAAGGCTTAACAATTTCTACGAAAATTCATTTTATTTTCATATCTAATATTATACAATTTTATATTATACACAAATTAACATACAGTATATAAAATGCAAGCATTTATTAATTACGTTGATTTGTCCCTTTCGGCTACAAATATTTAACGAAAAAATTTTTTAATTCTATTGTTCGTTGAAAGTATGGTCAATTAAGCGTTATTTGCCTGAAATGTGTAATCAATCATTCCCCTTATTGGCTTACAAAGACTTTATTGATATTTCATCTTGAATTACAGTTTCTCTTATAGTGATATACAGTACAATAAGACCATAGTGTATGCAAAATCAACCAAATAAGCTAAGTATAATAAATAATGAAAAATAAAGCACATATACGTAATATTTAATTTACAGTATATTGGTAACATAAGTCATTATCGCGACTTACGTGATCGGTTATAATATACCATTTGCGAATTAAATACGTTCATCTGCGTTTATTTGACGTATGGAACGCCAATTTTTCCGCTTTAACGTGTATATTAATGAAGATAATAGATATAGAATTTTTCTTGTCTTTCTGATATGCGAATACCCGCGCCGATAAAAAAGCGCGTTCAATTTTCGGGCATATTTGAGTGCGGGTGAAAATGCAATATAAATAGACCTAATTTTTCCTACTATCGACAGTAACTCGCGTTTGCGTGCTCTCTTCTTTTTAATTAACTCGTAAAAATTTTCACATTCTGCCATTAATTTATCCACTTTCTCTTCGGGGACATAAACACGCATATTGTGTGAATCTATAATAAATCCCAAGTGTTTTATCTCTGTGCTTGGATTTATATGTGACTTGTCATAGTTTAAGACAAAGCCCAATAATTCTAGTTTATGAATGATAAAGTTCCGACGTTCTACTGCTTCCTGTAAAGATCCCGCAATGAATAATATTTCATCAAGGTAGACAAATATATGGATTCCAGAAGTTTTGGCCAAGTTTACAGCTAACCGAAAAATAAAGGAAAATACAGCAGGGCTAGTTTTTAGTCCAAATGGTAAGCACTCATAGCAATAACGTCTTCCATCAAAATCAAAGACAAAATATTTTCGTGCATCAGGATGCACTGGTATATGATGAAATGCTTCTTTAATGTCGATAGAGAACATTAAATCTCCTCTATTGAGTACAGATATCACATCCTTTATTCTATCCATCGGGGGAGAGTATAGAGGTCTTATGTGCTTATTCAATTTTTTTAGATTGACTATTAGCCTTTGAGACCCATCGTCCTTAGGTTTAAAAAAAAATTTAGACAAGAAACATTTTTTATATACAGGGAAATTTGAAATAATTCCTGATGAAAGAAGGCGTTTTATTTCTTCACGAGATTCGTCTGAATAAATTCTTCTCCTGCTTGAAATACGAACTTTTCGCAACCGGGGACACCGGGCATTGTTCCAAGTTGGAAAATAACCGTTTTCAATTATATGATTGGCCGGGTTATTTGTGAATTGCTTATACCATTCGTCAGAAAAGTAATAAAGCCTTCCACCAATTTTAGTTTCTTCTAAAGTCATTTTACTTGAATATTGGAACACCCTGTGTGAAAAACATACATAAATACAGAATTCTAAAATAATACTATAATTTATACGTTACGATATCATAAGAACCTCACCTCTGTATTACATTTATATGTACGTCCATGTGATTAAAATTTTTGTGTCATATTAAATGTTAAAATTTCTGTTCATGTAATTTTCTAGGAATAATGCAATGTTTTTATGACAGTTTCTGGCATTTTCGAGAAATCCTTGTAACCTGAATTCAAAAAAGTAGGTGAAGAGTCATTTATTAGAACCTGCTTCACTATCAGTTTTCGGAATTGCAAGTAGAAGAAACTTTGATGGGAAATTGAGTCTTTCTGTGTAGACAATGATACAGTAGTAAGATTTACATTAATTAGATTAATAAATGTATCAATATTGTTCCAGTATTAGTATTTTGTTTATATTTTCTAAAAAATTTATTGGGTTCTCAAACTTATTTAAAATCAGACACTTCATAAGGTTAAATTTATTATACTTCAATACCCATTCCTTCTTAATTTATTTGATTTTCATTAAAATATACGCTAGGATTTTAACTTAATGACCCCAGAAAAAAGAACCTCAGAGGAATTTAGCCGATGTAGAAGTGGAATTTATCTTCAAAAATTTCAAGATGGGAATTGTCTACCACATATTTTAGATCTACAATGTAACCTTTTAACTTTTTCTTTACAATCGGGTAATTTGTTGATTCATTTACTAACATTACGATATCAAAATAATGACCATGTGATGTCTCATATATCGCTAATCCAGGTTATTTCTTTGTAAAATAATGAGAAAGAAAAATATATTACAGTATGTTAATTATGTGGGCTAGTTGAATCTAGTAACCCTTTTCTCAATTATCTGCATAATAATATGAAGTAGGCTTTAATGCCATACATACCCTCTTGAGATGCGTAATTATTACAAACGTATTAGATTCTGATTTGTAGCACTAGGATATTACGAATATAGTATTTCTAACATATGTAACTACATTTATTAAAGAGATTGCGAGGTTTATCGGATATGTCGTTACTCTATATGAAATACTTTTTATGTTAATGACATACCTAACTTCGGTAAATACGTATAGCTGATCAACTTAAACTAATTCGTAAACTTGATTTGTAACCAGTTGTAAACCGATTCAAAACCGGTCGTGTTTACGTAACGTTGGCACGAAGTATTAAAGGAGGTAATTAAGTTTAAACTCTTGAGGAGTGTTTGGCCGATCTTTTGTCACTTAACTTTATTACAAAACCCTGTTTATTTGCTAGAACTTTCTCAATCCTAGACAAACTTCAGTTTTTGAAGTCACATGAACAAATCGTAAGCGCGCACATACGTAATCTACTATAACGGATAGCGTTTTTTTATATACTTTAAATGTCTTATTTGCACCACTTGATTACATAAGTTATTATTCATTTTCAAAATTTGTTTTTTACCGTCAATTCAAAAATCGTTAAAAAAGTACATACAAAAGATTAAATTTTATTAAATTTTAATTTATAGTAAGATGGATATTTTTTAAATTTTGAAAAATAAAAAAATTTTTTACTGATAATTTTTGAATTAAAATTTTATTGAAAATCATTATTTTATTCATTATTTTTCTCATTGAATCTGAATCGGAAAATAGTGTAACGTAACATGAGTTGTGTGTTTCAAAGTTTTTTTTTTTAGACACTCATTCTTATGGTCATTTTGATTATTACCGTAGTTTGCCCTCGGGTTCCAGGACAAAAATTTAATATAAATAAGTAAAAAAAGTGATGATGGGTACTTTAACAAGGGGATATTATTTGCCGATAATTACGGTACTTTCTTTCTTTGTAAAAACAAACCGTTTCTAGATATTACACAGTTTTTTTAAAATAAAAAGAACATGCGAGTCAATTATAACTTATTATAAGCGAAAATATTCTAACTTTGAAAAGATTAATTATAGATCTATTCTCAGCCGCAACTCACATCTCGGATAAATTCCGTGACGCCTGATAGGTTTATTTTTAGGAAAATTTACATATACATAATGGGTCCTCGGTTCCCATTATACCTTCATTGTTAAGAGGTTCAATAAAAAGATTGGCCGACTTCCGCACTTCTTGTTTAAAATATGCAAAAAGTGCCCATTACACTCTATCTTACTTTCTCTCGCTAATAGCGTTTCACAAATTTGTGAAAATGAATTCCGAGGCAAGAAAAAAAACACTGCAACCTCTTGATGTTCGACGTCAAAAAGTCTAATTGGATTGGTCTAGATAGATACTCGTTTACGATATACATTTCACTTCTTTTGAAAACAAAAACAGCATTGGAATCAATGACAATTTATCCTTACCTCATTTGTAAAATCCATGAGAGTAAGACCACAACCCCCATCCGGAATGTAAGCGTGAATTCCGAGGTAGAAACGAGCGAAGAAAGTGATAATTCGAAAATGAAAAATTTTAACTACACCAAAAGACATACAGTACATCAAAGCTACATATTGTGTGTTTATCCTTGGTTGATGGGCGAGACAGTCCGAGATAACTACCGATAGGGAAAATATATCTAACGCCATTATCTCTAAAATTCTATCAAGATTATGGAAAAAGAAAAGGAGGTAAAATTATATTGACGCAAATTTTCCGATAAAAAAAGTTTGAATATATGGAAGCACATCCCGAATACGTATTCCATCTCCGAAAGTCAAGATCAATAATACAAAGAAACGTCGCAAATCCAACTCTATTAAGTCTAATCTTTTCAATCACAACTATTACCACCATAACATCTACCACCACGACCATCTCCTTTGTCGATTTTCAAATTCATTCTTCCACATCACCACAATTAACAGAAATTTATCATAACACTACAACGACAGCAGAATACTTGCCTCTTTATAATGATTCTTTGTGGAACTAGCACTCCGCAATATAACGAGTCCATCTCCATTTTTATTCAATATGATGAAATGTCCATGCAAAATATCTGAGAATTCATTCGAACAATACTACAGTGGATTGCCAAAAGTTTATGAACATTTTTATTTTTTTAATTGTACAATATTTATTTTGATAATTATAATTAATTTTTTATAAAAATGTAATGACATATTTATTTAATATTATCAATTAAAAAAATTTTTTATTTATCTTATATTTTTCTCTCTAAATTTCATGTAATTGCTAATATGGATGCAAGAAAAGAACTAACTTCCAAACAAAAATCAGCTATAATTTATGATTTTAAAAGGAAAGATTCATATTACACTATTGCAATTCATGTTGAATGTAAAAAATAAATTGTGAGTAACATTATAAACAAATTTATTAAAATCAAATCTAAGGAACCACAACCCTAAACTGTATGATCACAACTTCTCGACGATTGCATCCATATTACTCTTAAAAAACTTGCCACCAATAAAAAGAATTGGTTTTTGTGCAATGTAGAATTAACAAACCTTTTTACATCAAAAACAAAAATTAAAGTATCTGAAAGAACTATTCATTAAACTTTACATTATGAGAAGTTAAAATCTCATGTTGTCTATTCTAAACTGCTTGTCTTCGAAAAGAATATCAAAGAAAAGCTTACCTGGTGTCTTGAACATAAAGATTGGTCTATTCATGACTTCAAGAAAGTAATCTGAAGTGACGAATTAATATTCTCTCAATTTTAACAAGGAAGTAAAAGTCATGTATAGTGTAAATCATATGAGAAGTGGAATGTCAACTATCTTTTTGCTATAGTTAACCATAGCCTGAATCATATACATTGGGGTGTTTCTCGTAATTCAGCACTGGCTCTTTTGTTTCCCTTCACATATTAATTATAGATAAGAAAAATAAAAAACAAAACAAAACAAAAAACAAAACAAAAAAACAAAAAAAAAGAACAAATTTTTTTAGGAAAATTTTACATTGAAACTCTTAAGGAGAATCTTTTGCCAACTCTTTATAATTTTTCCATGATGAATTAAATTGGTACATATTGATTTTAATTTCAACATAACAATGCAAGACTACATACTACAAAAATTACAAAAAGTTTTTTGCTAAAAAAAATGTTTAAGTTATAAATTGACTTTCATAAAGCTCAAATCTTAACCCTATTAAAAATCTCTATCACACAATTAAATGTTGTCTTTAAAAAGTTATATTTAAACCTTAGAATTTAACAGAACTCAAGCAATATATTAAAAAATATTGGAATATAATAAGTCTAAAAGATTGTCAGCAATTAATCAAAAGTATGTCATATCATATTATGGCTTGTATTACAGCTAAGAAAAGATCAACAAAATATTGATTATTTAAGTAAAATTAGAAATATAATTAATATATAAATATTTTATCATATAAAAATTTTTTTTATTTAAAAAACTTTTTTACTAAGTTTTAAAAAGTGTTCATAAACTTTTGACAATTTACTGTATATAGATGAACTTATACATTTTACTATTAATCTTATTATAATATGTTTGATTCTTATATCTAATATTAATTATTATTTTTAAACTTTTATTTTTGCTATATTGCAAATTGTTGTTATTATTGATTAATATTCATTTAATTAAACATGTATATATTTATATTTCAGTTTAGCTATTGTTATAATATGTGTCGAAAAATATGAACAATTAGATATTTGTATATATCAAAAATCAGCTGAAATAGGAAACTCTAATGGCATATTACAGGTTGACCATTATAATTTCGATGAAATTAAGCTTGAATGAGAATTTACAGATTATATATTATAGTGTTGGGTCTCAACGGTAAGTTAGTCGCTAATCCGGACCAAGACTCATACTACGTTGGGAGAGTGGGTCTATGTCGCTGGCGATACCAAAGGTATGTATAATGATAATTATCTTAATCTTCCCTTATGTTTAACTAGTCTTCTCTTTTAATCCCTTCCTTATTGCACTACAAGGTCCTGGATTCTCTTTAAGACGACTAAAAGACAAATAAGGTAAGTTTATTAATTATCGTTGCACAGGTACAAGCACTTGGTTTTTCAATGAATAGTATTTTATTAATTGACTCACTCAGATACACTATGTCTACGATCTACGATATGTTACATCCTATTTATATACCTTGCGACGCGTCTTTAAATTTATCGTCGCATCATACAAAATTATCAAACTTCAATAAACTCTGCACCCATTGGTTATGCATGATTGATGCATAATCAATCCCCATACGGTACCGCGCCAGGCCCCACATGTCGCGTCATGTCCTCCTACTACAATTTTTATGCTAACAATAGACAGTAAAAAGCTACAATAACATATCTTTAGGATATTTTTTATAAACAATCTTATAATCTGAGTATATAAGTTAAATACACATCTTTTAACATATTAATATGCAATTTTCTTTTAATTCTAGGCTTAACTGTAGACCATACTAAAAAATATATATTAAAAAAAATATACCTTTATTAATGTATTGTTACAGTAGAATAAAAAATCAAGCTTTGTATAGAAATATCATTTTTCAAATTTAACAGTATTTCTAATCTAAATAATATATTCTTATAATACTGTATATTATAGTTATGAAAATATAATATATATAATCTTATATATTGTAGCAGTGAAAAACAGAAAGTCTATCACTTGCTTGCAAGTCTTAATGTGACACATCATATAATAACCAAGTAGATCTATTTGTATTATTTGATTATATGATTTGTGTCTGCACTAATATCTTTTCTTGTTTTGTAGGCAATTGAATTTGACCAATCTTTATTTGAATGTTATATGATTATATACAAAACTAAAATAAAACAATAGGAAAATGGAACACTAAAGAAATAGACAAAAAAGAAATTTTACATAAATAAACTTTATATATAAGTTGAAAACACTTGCTATATTTATAAATTAGAAAAAAAAAACTCTTTCCCGTAAATCTTTTTTTCCAAAAAAATTTCCTTTTATAGTAGTAGGCAAAATTTTAAGGAGAAAAAAAACAACAGGCGCTCTTGGGAGCCCAACTCCCAAGGGCAAACCCTCAAACACTTCTTACACCTTGCTGGACATTGTAGTTTCAAGCCCAAGTGACCAGCTCTTCTCTGTAGTTTACAAGGAAACCAACTCAAACAACATTCTCATCACTGAACCAGCAAAACATGTCTCTATTCCTCTCTTAACCGATACTTCCAAATTCTGGATTGTACCTTTGCAAAATCCAAACAGCAATAATAATTCTCCACAAGTGGACACCGCCTTTATTGGTTTCAAACATGCTGCAACTAATTCTGACTTCTCTTCACATCCCTATACAACTGCATCTCTATCCATCAACAACATGAAAAGCAATACCCAAAACAATCTCAATGACTTCTTTTCCTATTTGGAGAGAAATAACTT
>CAJVPV010000429.1:0-22229 GCA_910591835.1 Acaulospora morrowiae | reverse complement strand
AAAATTATTTATTAATACTAAAAGACTTATATTTAATTTTTTTATATTTTTTAAATTAATATTTATTAAATAACAATACAATTTTTAATTTTTTAAAAAATTTTTCCAAAAAATTTTGGGTACCACTGTATATTTTATTATATACAGTAAATGTATGAGTCAATATGAATTTATACAATTTTCAAATCTGAACTTATTGATTGAATCTAACATTAGCAGAAATATTTGATGGAAATTTAACTGTTTACTTTTAATTAACTAAAAGTCGATACAAATGAATTGAGCTTTACTGTGTTCCTAATGCATCATTAGCAAATCTATCACAAATTTTTTCTAGTTCTTTTTCGCTAAATAAAACCATTTCATCGTTATCACTTTGCTCCTCGTCTTCTATTTCACCAACCGACTCTTCGATTTGTTCTCTTAAATCTATACCACTAGCTACACATATATCTTCTTTTTCATCAAGATCATCATCTTCCTCATGTAATTCATCCTCTCTGTCATGATCACCTAATTTTTTATAATTATCTTCGCCTTCTTGTTCAACTTCTACAACCATCTCCATGTCTCCCAAACAAATATGTGCACTGTCCAAGTCTTCTTTATCTATTTCCAATTTCGGCATAAACTTCTTAATATGCTTTTGAGCTTCCTCATTGGCTTTCAGACGATTGGTACGAAACCAAACATATTGCTCAAAATTTTTTCCCTCTCTCTCGCTTGTACTTTCATGCTCTTGATCTATTTTAATTCTATTGTCATTTACACTACTATTTGGATCTGAACTCATCCATCCCGCGTCCCCACCCCACCAGCCAACCCATTTCAATGTCCATTGGCGTTTTCTAGCGTAATCTTGTAGTGTGAGGTCGTAATATATCGGGTGCTCGAGTAGACAACTATGAATGTTGTGCGATGGTGGAGGCGGAGTTGGTGATAAGGTGGCTTTTATACCATAGTTTTTGTGATCCGAAAGATTTATGAAGTGTCCTATAAAGTATTTTGGCGCTGAATGATGTTCATGATACTTTTTTGTTTCAGTGTGCTGAGTCACCGAGTCTGTGTAATCAAATGTCTCTTCCCAAGATTTGGAGGCATGAAAAGGAAGGAAACATAGGTGGGCGAATCCTCTCATGATTTTAACAATCTATTAGAATGTGAAGATTATGATAAGAAATTATCGGCCAATCAGAAATTTGCAAAGTACATTGACCACAGGAACTTACGTATTTTTAAACTCCAAAATGACATCAAAAGAAGAAGAATTGAAAAAACGAAAGACATACTTGCAAATCGCGGGAACAGCCTGTTCGAATTGTCGTAAAACCGGCGCAGAAGTCGGCATCAAAGCACTTCTAAGATGTACCCGCTGTCGCATGTCCTGCTATTGCTCAAGAGAATGCCAAAAGGCGGACTTTTCTTTTCATAAACATTTATGTGCGGCAGTTAAAGAGCTCAGCGAGTTTGAAGAAGCTTGGTATTCCTGCAACGAACAAGAATCAGAATGGAATAAACGAAATATATATCACATGCAGCTATTGACCGAGGCACTTGATAGAGAACTGAATAATTATGAGAGGAATGCTTGGCTACATCAGCCTAAATGTCATGTTTGTTTTCGAACTACTCGGGATTTGCAAAATCAATCACCGTTAATCCCGTGTCCTGAATGCAAAGTCACGTTCTGTTGCTCCTCAGAGCATTGGGAAAAACATCGAGAAAAACATCAATCTTTGTGCAAAATTTACCAACTGATGATTAACTGTGAAAGAATAAGGTTTGATGGTTTCCGCTAATTAACTGATTGTGTGTGTTATTGTCGTTAATATGAGTCGTATCAATAGATACCAGGATACTTCGGAAACTCTGTGGGCGCCCGAAGAATGGGATGCGAATGCTATTTATCCTCCGCTTCCAAAAGATTGGAATGGATATTTTAAATGGCGGAAGAATTCTCAATTTATCCACCTCGATGCCCTATGTGGAGTGATCACCAACAATCTTTCGTTACCTCTCACGATCTTATCGGCGCTGGAGAGATTCTATGTTCGTAGCAAATTACGTTCTCTCGAGGATTTGACAATTCACATTATCGGAGCTAGTCAATATGAAATTTTTGCTCTCATGACCTTTGAAGAGATAATGCATGTGCTCCCCAAAATAAAAACAGTTCGAATCATAATGGTGGGATTTGAATTACCAGGGCAAAATCACGGAATCGATTTACAATGCTGTTCGCGTTGTACCAACTCAGGTCGAAAGCGTATTTGCGCATTTTATCCCATGGCATACCATGAGTACGGTTCCTCTTCAGATTACACAGCTCCTCATGTTTCTGCCGGGTTCAACACTGGACTCTATGAGGATGATACAGAACTCTGGAAACCTACGATTGAATTTTTGTTAGACAAGGAGACACCCTGTGTGTTCACATCCTATTCCAAGGAAGAGGCTACCCAAGATGTAAAAATTCTTAAGAGTTGGGGAGCCAAAGTTATCGTGGGAGCAAAGGAAAATAAATGGAAAAGTACAATGCCATTAGTTGAGCCACAAGGAACTGATAAATTCTATTACAACAATTTCTATAGAACTTTGCTTCAGGGGCGCGTGTAAATATTCTATTATATTAAGAAAATTCTCATGTTGGTAATTTTGTAAGACAATACAATTAAAAATGTATAGGTAAGGAATTCTATTATTATTATTCATGTCGTTTTAAACAATTGTCTCACTATCGAATGAAAATAAAATAAATAAATATGAATGTTATCAACAAGATAAAAATCATGTAGCAAAAGAATTGACTGTTCTGCGTTGCTGCCAATATCTTTAATCGATTCATGGTACCATCAAGGAAATTACCAGTTTGCGAGTATTCATCAGACTTTAATTGAGTTAAAGTTAGAAAATTATTGATAAAGATTCATACTATAATAAAAAAAACTTAAATTTACCATTGTGCTTATGAGTGCATTTGATTCCTTTACCGACTCGCCAATGCTTAACGTAATCTAACAAGTTGTTCAAGATTTCAGTTATAATAAATTTTAAATGGATATGTTTTCGATACGTTCCACCGACCTCTTTTAAAAGCTTCACTTTTCCTGTCAAACCCTCGATTTTTTCATCATTTTGACTTTCTAAATCTAAAGTTTCACTTATGGAATACTTTGTTGAATTTGTTGTAGAAGATCTTAATGCAGGAATACTCTCAGAAGTTTGAGCACTGGTAAATAATGCTGCCCGGTTTTCTCGATTATCCCGATATAGATTTTGATTGTATGTTCTATGATTCAAGGAATTAGAAATTCGGTGACGATAAATGGGTAAATTATGAAAACAGTAAAGTACCTTTTTTACCTTGCTGGACGTTTTCCCTGATTCATTGTGAAACAAGAATTATTAAAAGTTGCCGAGCAATACAAGTTGTCAGTAGGCAAGTATTGACACGACACGCTAAATTATTGCAGTTTCATACAATATATACCTAAAATAGAAATTTGGTCATAAATAGTCATAATGCTACGCCACCGAGATTAAGCATATATAACAACTGGAAATTTTCGATCAAAAAAACGTATCCAGTTTTTTTTTTTTTTAAAAAAAAATTAATTATGGCGGATACAAAGGAAAAAGATACCAGTGCCTCAATTTCTGAAACAAGTGAAGGTACCCCTATTAAATCAAAAAATGCCGATAAAAACGAAGCCAAAAGACAAGCAAAACTAGCAAAATTTGCCGCAAAACAAGCCAAGGCAAATTCTTCCGAGGTATGGAATTTCGGAGCAAAATTACCCATGTAGCTAGCTAGTTACGTTCGTCCGGTTAATGACTTTTGTTAAATCAAAAAAAAGAAAGAAAAGGAGAAAAAAAACAAGAAAGAAAAACTTCCAGTTGAGGAAACAGAATTTGTCGATAATACCCCTGTTGGTGAAAAGAAAGGTAATTGAGCATCACAGATTTTCCAAAGTTTATCGAGCTTTCATCGAGATCGAATTAACCGATTGACTCACGTGAATAGACATGTCCCAGCCAATGGCGTCGTCTTACAACCCAAAAGCTGTTGAATCTTCTTGGTATGCATGGTGGGAGAAACAGGGCTTTTTCGAACCAGAATTGACTTCAGATGGTAAGCCCAAACCTGAAGGAATTTTCATCGTTCCCGTTCCTCCGCCAAATGTCACAGGTTCCCTTCACATTGGTCACGGATTAACTATTGCAATTCAGGATGCATTGGTAAGATGGTATGTAAAAATGCGTTACTCATAGAAAATTTACTCCCATATCCCGTGAATGATTTAAAAGATTTAAAAGATTTGTTAAATTTAGGAATCGAATGTTGGGAAAGACAGTGTTATATAACCCAGGCATAGATCACGCCGGGATTTCGACCCAATCTGTTGTTGAGAAAAGATTATGGACCGAGAAACAACAAACTCGTCACGATATTGGCAGGAAAGACTTCATCGAAGAAGTTTGGAAATGGAAAAATTTGTATGTAAACGATGATGTAAAATTATTTTGCTTTTTTTATTTTTTCTCTTCTCCGAAATAACAATTGATACATTAAAGGTATGGTAATCGAATTCATTCTCAAATGAAGCGACTTGGAGGTTCTTTTGATTGGAGTCGTTCAGTATTTACGATGGACGAAGTATATGATCTATGCTTATTTATGTCGTTTAAGAATTGCTGATAAGTGAACCAAACTTTGCTGTTTATAATGTTTAGAAATTATCGAATGCTGTTGTGGAAACTTTTTGTCGTCTGCAGGAAGAGGGGATTATTTATAGGGCCACTCGATTGATAAATTGGTGTGTCAGGCTCAATACGGCCTTATCAAATCTGGAAGTTGAGAACAAGGAATTGACCGGGCGTACTCTTCTGTCTGTACCTGGCTATGAACCGGAAGAAAAGATTGAATTTGGCGTTTTAACGTCTTTTGGATACCCTATTGAGAATTCCGGTATCCCTTCAAATTCTATAAGTTTTATCAAAGTAAATATATTATTATATAACAAGTTTCTTAACGTCTACTCCAATTAGATGAAAAAATTGTGGTTGCTACGACTCGTCCCGAAACCATGTTGGGTGATAGCGGTGTGGCGGTTCATCCTCAAGACGAGCGATATAAGGTTATACTGACTTACGTGTTTTTCCGATTCGACTTTTAATTTTATAATTTAACGAACTTTTTTGTGCTTCTATTAGCATCTTCACGGTAAATATGTGATCCATCCTTTCAATGGACGACGAATTCCAATTATTTTAGATGATATGGTTGACATGGGATTCGGTACCGGAGCTGTCAAGATTACACCTGCTCACGATTTTAATGATTATGAAGTCGGGAAAAGACATAATCTGGAGTTTATTAATATACTTAATGATGACGGTACACTTAATGAAAATGGCGGTCCATTCAAAGTATGTTTATGCAGGTACATAGTTACAATGCTTTTCTCAGTATTTAGTGTAGGTTTCCTTTCTAGGGCATGAAGCGTTTTCATGTTCGTAAAACCGTAGTTGAAGCCCTCAAAGAAAAAGGCTTATTTTTTGGAACGCAAGAAAATCCCATGGCCATTCCTACTTGTGCGTGAGTATCAGTACACGAAAAGAAAAGAGAACATAATTCTTCTTTTTTACGTATTTTCGCGATTTTATTATTTTCAGCAAGTCTGGAGATATTATTGAACCCGTATTGAAACCTCAGTGGTGGGTTAGTTGTTCGGCTATGGCAGCCGATGCGATGAAGGTATGTACATAAAGGTTCTTTAGTTTATCTAGCGTGGATCTTGCTAAATAATGCAAAACTTCAACAGGCTGTTACAGATGGTAAACTTCGAATTACGCCAAAGACTTCGGAAAAAGATTGGTTTAGATGGCTAGGAAATATTCAAGATTGGTGTATCTCTCGTCAGCTTTGGTGGGGACATCAGGTACCAGCTTACTTCATTAAAATAGCTAATCGGGACCAGGACGTAAGTAACATTCGTTTTAGATCCATGAAATACCTTTTGTTGATTAGAGTTTTTCATTTGCAGCATTCGGATGGTGCTTACTGGGTTTCAGGGAGGAATAGAGATGAAGCAATGAGAAAAGCAAAGGAAAAGTTTCCAGATGAAGAGTTTGAATTGGAGCAAGATCCGGACGTATTAGACACGTGGTTTTCATCAGGTTTATGGCCGTTCTCTATTTTTGGTTGGCCAGAACAGGTAAATGGCTTCTGCTAAGAGATACTTGTAATTATTGATCTTGGAGTAGTCTTAGCGAACTTAAAAGGAATTTTCTTTTTTAGAATGATGACCTGAAGAATTTCTATCCATCATCACTATTGGAAACCGGATGGGATATTTTGTTCTTTTGGGTAGCTCGTATGGTGATGATGGGTATCAAGCTTACTGGTCAAGTACCATTTAGTGAGGTTTTTTGTCATGCCATGGTTCGTGATGCGCATGGTCGTAAAATGAGCAAATCATTAGGAAATGTTGTAGATCCAGTGGATGTAATTCAAGGTATAACATTGGATAAGCTACACGCAAAGCTATACGAAGGAAATCTTGATAAGCGTGAGATCGAAAAGGCAAAAGCTGGTCAAAAAGCGGACTATCCAAATGGTATACCAGAATGCGGAACTGACGCGTTGAGATTTGCATTATGCGCATACACTTCGACAGGTCATTTGATATTTTCTTTGCATTTCCTGTTTTCAAACGTGTTATTATCACTACACTTGTTCACATCGATTCAATTTATATTAGGCCGAGATCTTAACCTTGATATTCTTCGTGTGGAAGGTTACCGCAAGTTCTGCAATAAATTATGGAATGCAACTCGATTCGCTTTAATGAAATTGGGCGAAGATTTTCATCCAAGATCCGATTCCAAAGTGGGTTCGACCTATTAATCCTGAATCAACTTTTAATAATAGTAGCCTTGAAAATTGACTATGTCTCTCCACCAGAAAACTGGAAAAGAATCATTACCCGAACAGTGGATATTACATAAACTTAATCAGGCAGTAATTAACACGAACAAAGCTCTATATGAGAGGAACTTTATGAACGCCACAACGTCTGTTTATAGTTTCTGGCTGTACGAACTTTGCGATGTTTACATTGTAACGATTTATTATTATTATTATTATTATTATTATTATTATTATTTTGGAGAATCGTTATTGATAATTAATGTATTTATATTGCAGGAAGTTATCAAACCTATTATCGATGCTGATATTTCAATATCGGAAAACGTGGAACGTAAACGTTCAGCTGAAGATACATTGTATACCTGCTTGGAAGCTGGACTTAAATTACTTCACCCATTTATGCCATTTGTAACCGAAGAATTATATCAACGTTTACCCCGTCGCCCCAACGAAGACGTTCAAACAATTACTAAAGCCAAATATCCTCTAGAGGTATCTCGCGTGTGCTAATATGTTGGATGTAACTTTAATTATTTTCTGAATCCCATAAAATAATTTTTGTAGGTACCAGAATATAACAATCCGAAAGCCGAGGAACAATTTGATCTGATATTTTCGATCATCAAAGCTGCAAGGTCACTTACTGTTGAATATAATATTCAATCTAATGCCACAAGTAAGTTAAATTGAACCAAACCACATAACCCTTTCACTATATTTACAATTTTTTATTCCAAAAAAAGTATTTATTCAGGTAGCTTCCGATTCACTTGCTAAATTTCTTTCCACCCAAGAACAAAGCATTATCACTTTAGTGAAGGGTGCAAAATCGGTAAATGTCTTACAAAAGGATGATTCTACTCCCGCTGGTTGTTCTCTGAGCACCGTCAACGATGAGATAAACGTATTGCTTTTGGTCAAAGTATGTATAACCTTCTTGGCAGTACACTATTCAGCTTTCCACGTCTAATGATTATCCTGTTGCTTGATAGGGATTCGTGGATATAGACTCCGAAGTTGTAAAGCTCCAAAACAAACTTGACAAAACAACACGAGCGCTAACTTCACTTCAGAAGAAGATACAAATTCCGGATTATGAATCTAAAGTACCAACAGATGTTCGCGAAACAAATGAGACAAAGGTATTTATAATTTCAAGGTATCAAATCAAATTTGAGCTTTTTATTTCTGCCATTAATATACATATTTATCCTCGTGACAGTTCAAGTCCTATCAAGCAGAAATCGATGGATTAAATAATAGCATTCAAAACTTCCTAAAGTTAAAGGACTAAACGGTAGTCTAGAAATTATCTATAAACACAAATTACACTCTTTGATAATCCTTAATAAATTTTATTAATTAGGAGTCATCTAATTGAGATTTTGCTTTTAATTTTAACATTCTTTCATGATACTTCTTACTTTCGGTCATTTCTTGTATGATTAATTTTTCTAGAAATGACAAAAGATGTTAGTTGATGGGTTCAGACGCGAAGCATTTTGTAACCCTTAAAAAATGTCATTACATACCAAAACCTTCCACATCCGTGGCTAACTTTGGATCCAACTGTCTCATCATGAGCACCTCTGCCCTGACCATCTCAAGATAAGATTCCAACAAGTTATATCTTTCGAGCCTCTTATTATGTTGATTTATGCGTTTATTCATCATCATTGAGATCCAAGTTGGTTGTCTCCATCCTCTGATCCGTTGAAGCCTGTAACCTAACTGAGTGATTATTCTATGTCTAACAAGTCCTGTGCGCCAGAAATGTTTTTTCTTTTTAGGCATTCGACTTTTTATTATTAATTGTACCCTGGGTGGTGAATACAACCTTCGATCAAGTGGAATTTTATATGCTCGATGAGAATCTTTCATACGAGAAGCCTTAGTCCGCGTATCAGAAATCACCCGAAGGATGCCTCGCTATGAACCACTGAACTTAACAAACATATCGAAATGGGTTATGAAAGGATGGACCGATATTTTTACCTTTGACTTCGCCCTCTTCTTCCATTTTTTTGTTCGAAGCTTAATTTTTATACATGCATGAGCTTCTTTGAAATAATTATCTATGTCAAAATGAAATAAAATTACCCAGGTCAGAATTTCTTTGAGACTTCCCTTTCTGCCCCATGTCAAGTCGTCTATATGTTGAAACGCTTCTACATCGCCATTAAGTGCTTTTAGTAACGTGTTACGGCACTAGATACGCATTATTTAAACCCTTGAGCAATAAGTAATAGAATATTTAACACGCCGAATTTCAATAACCTCTTTAGCCTCTTTTAAGAATTCGATAGTGTTTGTTACTGAAGTTTCGTGTCGTCTAACTCTAAATTTATCACGTATCGAATAGAAAAGATATTTCCTATGAATGTCTTCGGGAAACTTCTTGGAGATTTTAAGTAGTGTTTTATAGAGGGATAAAACTGGTAGGCGATGTTGTGGAAGTTTCCAAAAAGGACGTTTAGGTCTACTGCGTAATCTTTGGAGTATCGAGTTATTCATCATGAAATTCGTCTTCGCGTTTTCAATCAATTTTCAGACATTTATCCACAGTAGCTTAAATATCCAAGTTGATATCACTTGTTATTAAATTATAATAAACAACCACTTATTTAAAAGTTAAAAACCAGTATTTTTTATTTAAGATTAATATGGTTACCATTACATAAAATTTAACTTAATTTTTTTTTTTTTATAGTAGAATGGCATTAGATGCAGGTTTTTATTGAATTACTCCAATTTTCGATACATCAAACATTCTCTATTACATTGTAACAGCTAAATGCTAGCCTATCTACTTTAGTACCCAAAGATACACTAGTCACTCTTAAAGTGGATTACATATTTTTGGGGGACCTATCTAGGGGGTGAAAATCCTATTACTAGTTTTAAACCATCTAACCTACTAATTCAACTTGTGTAAGAGCAATGGAGACTATTGACAATCTACATAATTAACCTATCACATCACATGTAGCTAATATGGCAAAGAGGCCCAGCCAGGTTGCCTATATATGCACTTCTTGGTAAATGTTTTGAATTAATATCACAGTACAATATGTTTTTTGCCTACTAGTTTGTTAGAGCTATCAAATCTAGAGGTCATATTTAGCCAAGTGGGATGTTACTTCTTAAAGATTCTTAGGCCATACTATAAAAACTCCTGGTTTTTCTTAATCTTCTAGTAGACACTTCAGTTTGGGATTGGTTGGTATAAGTTACCAAATCTAGAGACATGAATGCCAAGCAAAGCACAACTCCTATATACAACATTTGTTGGGAAGCCATGTCGCACAAGACATTAGTGTTGGTTCAGTGTTTATTTTCAAGATTTTTTTACTTCAATAATCAATAATAGGAGGTGATTTTACTGAAGTGATTAAATGAAGTATAGCCCAGCCTATATATCCAAACTGTATTGTATTCTTGCATGCCAATAATCATTATAGTACCAATTAAATGATTATCATGCTACTATACCTTTTTTGGAGATTACAATCTCTACACCTACTGGATCAGTATGTGAAATAGCTTCATATAAGAAATAGCATATAACAGGTTATGGTGCCAAATATCATATATGTTCTATTCAATCACCTTTATCAAGGATTGAACCAATATCTTGTAATCTGATCTGTGAATAAAAATAGGTCTCTAAATTAAAGGTGAGGATATAATTCAAATGCCTCTTACTATTAAAAAGGTTTTTTTTTTAAATATAAAGTTAAAAAAAAACTATTTACAAAGGTTTTTTGCAATTTAGGCCATTTGATCCAAGTGTTTTTTGAATTATGTTCCTATTAAAATAATAAATAAATAATTATGTCCTTTCAAAAGGGACATAATTGATCTGCAAAATTTTATATACTAAATAGTTTAGGGACCCATCCTTATTTGTAAAGTATTTATCACTACACTATAGACCCACAGGTCTATTTAACTTAATTTTTTAAATACAATTCCAAATAGAGTTATTTATTTATTTAATATATACTGTATATACATTATATATATATATAAATTTATCAAAAAATTAATTTACTTATTATTATTATCCAATATAGAAAGTAAATATATTATTGCAAACACTTAAAAAAATTATACTTAATAATTTTTTTTTTTATAATGAAGTTATAAATATATAACTAAAACAATATGTTTATTTACTTTTTTGCTCAAAAAAACTCTTTCCCGTATGCAACTTTTTTCTTAAAAATTTCCTTTTATAGTAATTTTTTTTAAAATTAAAGAAACAAATATTTTTTTCACCTTTCAATATCCAAAAGTTCTTCATACTTCTTCCTTTTTCATTACAAGAGCCTTAAGAAAATTAAAGAAGTATATTGATATATTAGAATAGGACCTCAGACCAGAGAAAAGCAAGTTTGGGATCTTGCTTTTTCTTTGGATTGTATGAGAAAAGGCCTGTAGCAATTACTTTTTTATAAATTTTCCTTAAGGTTCTTTTCATTTTCATTTCTTTTCAATACACAAATCTTTTTAAATAACTATTTTTTTATTTAAAGGATTTTCTTTTATTTCAAAAAACCAGACTTTATATCAAAATTGTTTATATTGTTGACTTGGAGCATCAACAATATATTCAATGTTTACTTCTTACTATTGCCCAGCTAGGGCTTCTAATGATATTACTTCAATACCACTTCAATACCAGTTTGATACTTAAATTTACTATAAAAACATATGAGTAGGTCACAACCCATATATTAAATTTACTATAGATCAATACTATTTTGATACTAGTTTAATACCAGTTTGATACTTTTTCGAAACCCTATATTCAGTATACTTTGCTGTATCACCAAAAACCAAAAAATCTTACTTAAAAAATTTTCACCAAAAAACCACAATCAGTTTATTTCTATCAATTGATCAACATTTCAAACTTAACCAATCAAACACTATCAATTTTTCAAACAAATCCATATCCAAAATACTATATTCTAATTGATGTAAACAAAATCTTTTATAGCAACAACAACCAAAACAAAATCACACTACCAATAAATAAACCAATTACAAATTATATCATTGACTTCTTCATCAAATTTTCATGCCTGCCTACTTGTCAGAGCATTAATAAAACTCTAATGGTAAGGTATGAATATCATGCTTAAGTATCATCTATTTTCAGGACTAGTTCATTTGGCAGGTAAGTTGTTATACACTCCTTAGCAAATTCTGATTTCCATGGCTACTGTTCTGCTGCCTAGATGAACTAATACCTTTTGTGATATCTAAATGAATATAAATTTTGACACCTTAATTTTACATTCGGTTCATTTATGCATCTCCAGTTCTGCTTATTAAAAATGGCCTATTAGAAACTCTTATTTGAATGTCCAGGTTCAAAAAGTTAAGTAACCTGAAGCTTCTTACATATTTAAAGTTTGAGAATAGGTTAAGACTATTTCAACCCTAAGATCTCTAATCATAAATTTTCTTGTTTAGTATGGTTTTCTTAAAGTATATTACATGTTTTTTGTTATCTATGAATTGTATCCAGATCTTGTTTATAGGGGATATTATAGATAGGATATAATCAGTAACATATGATAGCCAGGAATTTTTATTTTAAAATTATTATAAATAAAATCCTTATCACATAATTAATTGACAGCTGATTAAAGAAATATTATTTGAGCCAGGAACTTGATTTTAAAAATCCTTAAATAAAATTCTTACTTCCTAATTATGTTAATTAGAAAAGTATTATTTGAGTTAATTATACTATGCATGCATATGTGTACAGGTGATTAACCAATCATAATTTTAATTATAAATTGCAAGATAATAAATTAATAAAAAATATTTCTATGCTTGAGTTTATTCCTGCTTTATTTCTTCCATTCTTGACAAAACACTTTGTTACTATATTTTTTTTTTTGGACTTCTTATTTTAATATGTCACCTAAAGATCCAATTCATAAAAAAAAGAAATATACAGTACTTAGTAATACTATATATAAAGAAATATGTTTATTCTGAATCAAAGCATCACCAAGTATCTATCATGAAAATATAGCTAATCACTTTAATGAAAAATATCCTGGTTTTGATATTATATGGCCAACTGTTACAAAAACATTAAAAAAATCAGACTATTGGTACAATATTAACTTGAGCAAAATAATAGAAATAACTTATAAGCATTATTTATTAAAATTTCCTTTGTTAGAAAAAGCCTTGAATTTTTGAATTGATCAAGTATCTATTGCAGGGTTAATTATTACTGAAACACTTCTTAAGAAAAAGGCTAAACATTTTGCTACTTTTTTTGAATATGGTAAAGATTCTCTTCAATAATTAAATAGTTAGGTGTCAAGATTTAAAATATATAACAATATAAAAGCTTTTTGGCTTCATGGTGAAGCTAATTTAGTACCAATTGAAAATCTGTTAAAAGAAAGAAGAGAATTGCATGAATTATTATAACAATATAAAACAGAAGACATTTATAATGCAAATGAAACTGATTTATTTTACCGAATGGCTCCAAATCAAACTCTTACAAAGTGTCAAAGTGCTGGCAAAAAATTAGTAAGTTTTTAAAATTTTTTTAATTTATATTAAAGTTTTTTTTATTAATACATTAATTAAATTTAGGATAAAACATGAATTACTATTTTGTTAGCTACAAATATTACTGGAATTCACAAACTTAAATCTCTTATAATTGGTACCATTAAATCTTCACATTCATTTAAGGGAATTAATATTTCCTCATTACCTGTTATATATCGATACAACTCAAATGCATGGATGCATAGTGAAATCTGGAAAAATTGGTTAAAATATATTAAAGAAAGTTTTCAAATTCAACAATGACATGTGCTTCTACTTGTTGACAATGTTCTGTTATATAATATAATTATAAATGTAGATAATTTAGAAAAAAAAAATAATAGTTTATTAAGCAATAAAGAAAATGAAGTAGTTAAAAAAAATGAATTAATTGCAGAAAGTTCTATCAATAATCACAAAAAATGAGATTGGTCACAAGAACAAATAATTACAAAAGACAAAAAAAAAATCAGGTTATAGTTGAAAATTCTTTTTGGAAACCATTTCATCTTACTAATATTCATATTCACTATCTTTTATCAAATATGATTGCTCATCTGTAACCACTTGATGCAAAAATTATTAGATCTTTTAAAACATACTATTGTCAATATTATTGTTGCCATATTTTGAATCAATTTGAGCATAATATTGATATTGCAAAGTATGTTATGTAATAATTTTAATAAAAAAATTTATTATTTTTTTTTGTTTTATTATTTAATATTTTAAATATAAAACAAGCAATTGATTATGCTTTGCAAGCTTGGAATGAAGTTACACAACAAACAATATAAAATTGTTAGAATTTAACAAAAATTCTTCCTAAAACTGATTTTATGAATACTCAAGTAAATGATTTATCAAATGAAACTTTAAATGCGTAAAATAAAGTTTTGAATTCTTTATATAATCTTGATACTACCAATTAAACTATACAATATTTTGTTCAAGATATGAAGATATATATTAATATTATTGAAAAACCTGTTATAACGGAAGAATTATTTGAAGATAATAATATAATTAAGGCAGATGATATGATAGAAAATGACATACTACTTGATTTGAATAAGGAAAATAAAGAACACCCTTCACCTTTAATATCTGTAACAGTAGCAAGCAATGTATTGAAAATTCTTATTATATTTTATGAACAAATATAAACTTTGTTTAGTAATAATAAGGTAATAATGTTATATAAAAAGTTAAAAATTTTTGAAATAATAAAATTTGAAGAAAAAAAACAAACAAATTTAAATACTTGACAAGTTTAAATAATAATTTTGTATTAACAATTTTTTATCAATAAAATTTTTTATAAATAAATTTTTTACAAGTATAATTACTGTATATAAGAACTTTATAAATATTTTATACAGTATATAATATTTTTATAAATGTTTTATATTGTTAACCTATTTAATAAACCTTAAAATTAAATAGATCAATGGACAACAGTAGCAGGAAATCACTTAATTTAGAAAAAAATAGTTTCAGTTGTGATATACTAGTGTTGGTAAGGTAAAGGAATTGGGCAAGGTTTATTTTCAAGGCAAGAGACATGGTGGTTTGGTTATAGGTTCAAGATAGTTTTTATTAGAGAGAGTTGGAAAGAATTAGGAAATTTCTTGGACAGTTGAGAAGAACAGCTGTTTTATTTATATATGTTTGAAACATATGAAACTAAAATATAAATAAGTGACAAGATATGCCAGTTTAGTCAGATATGCCTGATATTCTTGATTACATTGCTCAAGTCATTCAGACTGTTCTATCTGATCAGGCTAATCAGTCATATCCGGCAGAAATGCCATATCTACTTGCTATGTTATATATGTTAAATAACTAATAATAGAAATAATATAATACTATAATACTATAAAATAATAATCTAAAAATAGTACTATAAACACTTATAACATTCCTCCCTATTTAGCAATAAGTCTCACGAATAAATTCCCACCAACATTGAATACTCATGAAGTTTTATTCTAAAAATCATAATAATGGTGACATGTTGTGTTCACTCAATTTGGGCAATACCAGTTTTTTCAAAGAGATTATAAATATGTCAACTAACACTCAGGTAATACTTGAAAAGTTGTCTACTTAAGTATTGTTGTTGAGTTTTTGTTGAAATGGATTTCAATAATTCTCTCATATAGTAAGCACAGATTAAAGTCTTCTTTCTGTCCCTCATTCTTGCAAAACATTGTAGTTGAATATAGGTTATGCGGATTTTCTTTTCAAGGAATTAATTATCAAGATGAGGAGTTGTAATACATATATATTTTGAGGTTCAGTTCTTAAGAGATTTTTTATAATTAGGTCTTGAATGGCGATTGTTAACATTTTTGCATAGGGTAATTGGATTTTTAAGACAGTTATACAGAAGTATAGGATATATATATATGTTTTTGATGAAAAAGTTTTACAAAGTTTCAAAAGGTTCTATAAGATTTTTTATGATTCCAGATACTTTTTCAAATTTCTTGATTTAAAGGACATGAAAATAATCATTTTCACTAATTTTTCATGCCTCATGAAAGTCATGTTGCTAGGGCTTCTTGCCTAACTCGTTCAGAACTTTGTGATTTTTTCTGGGAGGCCATTATTATTTTACAAGAATAGGTTTGCTTTCTAGAATGTCAAATACGTTATGGAGAAAAATCAATGACTTCTTTAGAAAAAGATTTAGAGTACCTTTATAGGGAGATTTTTCGATTATTCTTTCCAACAAATTCCTCTCATGTTTGTGAACTTGAGTTAGAAAATAAAAACTTGTATCAGCAGGTTACTTGTTTAGGTCTTCTTTTGGTCCAGTTGTGTATACAAGTTCCTGTTCTTTTTAACCAGATTTTTTCTTCTTTAGGTTAAGGTGTTTCTTTAATTTTTCTTTTTTCGTTTTTTTGATTCTTTGTTATTTATCCTTGGAAATGTAGCAGTTACTGAGCAGCTCAGTTGAGCTGGTTGCAATAATTCAAGGGCATTCTGTAAAACTGTGGTTATTGTGCTACATTTTTCTTTATTTAAATTATTTCTTTTTCTTTCAGGTGAATAATAGGTTTCCAAGATTCTTGGTCAAAATATGATTTCATCAAGATGATATTAAAAGACATGGTTATAACTTTTCCTTCCATTGTTTTTAACTTATAAGCTCTATTTTTCAAAGTGTCATGAATATAGAAAGGTCCTTTCCATTTGGGCTTGAGTTTTCTGATATAGTATTTATTTCTTGCAGCATCATAAAGTAAAATCTTGTTACCAATTTTAAATCTCTTATTCTTTTTTATTTTTAGATCATGTCTCTTTTTTTGTTTCTATTGAGTTTTCTCGATATTTTGCTAAGCTTGAATATGGTCCTGTGGAAGTGTTCCTATCAATATATATAATCAGTCAAGAATGTTTCCATCAATAATTTCATTCATTTCTTCATAGAGTATTGTAGGGTTTCATCCATAAACTAAGTAGAAAAGTGTCATTTTGATTGTTGCTTGTTTGGAAATCCAATATGCAAAAAGTACTAATATTATAAATTCATTCTAATTCTAATTTCCTTTAGTAATTTTGGCCAGTAATTCACATAGAATTCTATTAAAACATTTAACCAATTCATTTGTTTGAGGGTGGTATGGGGTGGAATATAAATGCACTATTTCAAATTTTCTTAGTAAAGCTTCCACAATTTCATTTCGAAAGTGTGTTTCTCTATCTGAAAGTATTTGCTTTGAACATCCATGTCTACAAATAATGACTTAATAAATAAAATCTGCAATACATTGTTCTATGGCTTCAGAGGTAGTTTTAGCTTCAGGCCATTTTGTAAGATAGTCAGTAGCCACTATAATATAACGATTTCCCTTAGTGGTTATAGGTAATGGTTCAACTATATTAAATCTTATTTTTGAGAATAGATCTCCAACTACTATTGGATGTAATAGTCCAGAGGTTTTGAATTTTTCTTGTCATTGGTATTGATCACATGTCCTGATATATTGTTTAATATCTTCAAACATTTGGAGCCAATAATATTGATCTTGTATTTTGTTGAAAATTTTGTCCACTCCTAAGTGTGCGCCAATAGGATAGTTATATAATAAATACAATATAAGTTTCAATTCATGTTTTTGTAATACGCGTAGTAATCAATTTCTTGTTTTTCTTTGTTAATTCTTTTTGTATAATTAATTGTTTTTCACTTCAAAGAATTTTGCCTTTGCTTGTAGTTGTTTTTGTTGTTGTATATTAATACCGCTCAGTAATTTTTTATTTAGAAAATAGTTTTTGAGTTGATAATATTGTTGATATTCCATTTTGATTAATTAATTTTTTTTTCATTTTTGTCAGAACACCAAAAATCTGGACTGGATATTATTTATCGTTGGATTGTTAATCTTTTTGTTTCTCCTATATTTTAATATTAAATAGTATTGGTATTGATTTTCAAGAGTAGATTTTCTGTTTCATACATTTGTGATATAGTATCGGCATTATTGTGTTTTCTTCCAAATCGATGAATTATTGTGAAATTATAAGGCTCCAGGCATAATATTCATTGTGCACATCATTTCTTGAGTTCAGTGGTTTTCAACTATTGAAGTGCTAAGTGATCAGTGATTAAATAAAAATAATTGGTTCCTAAGTATTGGTGAAAGTGTTCAATGACCCATATTATTGCAAGGCATTCTAATTCAGTAATAGAATAATTTCATTTGGCTTTATTCAAACTTCGGCTGGTATAAGCTATTATATGTTCCTTTTTGTCCTCTTTTTATATCAGTACTGCTCCAATCCCAGTTTCAGAAGCATCGGTATACAAGTAGAATAGTTTTGAAAAGTCAGAATATTGCAAAATCAGAGAGATAATCAACAGTCATTTCAGGGTTTCAAATGATTGTTGTTGATCCTCTGTTCAATTATAGAATGTTTCTTTTTCCAATAAATTATTCAGTGGTCATGCAATAGTAGAGAAGTTTTTAATAAACTTCATATAGTAAGAAGCTAATCCCAAAAATTCTTGTAGTTGTCATATGGTCGTAGGTTTAGGAAAATTTTTCACTTTGTCGATTTTTTCGTTATCAGGTTGAATTCTATCACGGCTGATCACATGACCTAGAAGTTTTACACTTGCTAAAAAGAAGTGATATTTTTTGATATTGACTTTCAAGTTTGCTTGTCTTAATATATCCAGAATTGATATCATATGTTGACAATGTAATTCAAAAGTTGTTAAGAAGATAGTGATATCATTCAGGTAGACTTTCATAAATTTTCCTTTGTATGGTACCAAAATCTTGTCTATTAGTCATTGAAATGTAGTTGATGCATTACAAAGTCCAAATGGCATGACATTGAATTCACATAACCCATATTTAATAACAAAGGTGGTTTTTTTCTTATCCTGATCATTCATAGCTACTTGCCAATATCCACTAGCAAGATCCAGGCATGTGAACCATCATGCATGATTAAATATTTCCAATAAGTTGTTCACTATTGGCATTGGATATACATTCTTGACAATTACAGTGTTCAGTTTCCTATAGTTTATGCAGAATCTGAATTTTCTATTTTTCTTAGATATGATTACTACAGGAGATGACCAGGAGCTGATAGTGGAACTGATGATTTATCGTTACAAAATTTCTTCAATTTCCTTTTTAATAAATTCTTGTTGATCAGGAGAGGCTCTATATGGTTGTTGCTTAATTGGTATTGCATCTCCAGTATTAATGCAGTGTGTTACTTCGTTTGTTCTCCCTAAGTTACTAGTTTGTTCTTTCTTTAATATATTATTGGCAAATATATCTTGATTTTCTTCCAATAATTGTTATATATCATATTGCTGCTCCTCAATTAAGATACCTTGTGTAACTTCAGGTAGATCCTTTTGAATGTCTTCTGATGTTTTTATAAAAAAAATTGCAGAATTCTCTTCTTCTTTTTCATGGACTATATCCAATATATATGCTTCCTGTTCCTTTAAATCTTCTTCTGAATCATATTCAATTTCTTCCAATAGTTGATCCTTATCTTGCTCATCATTATTGCTTAATAATTCCAATGGTTCATATGTCAGGTGAGTTGTTAAAATCTTTAATTTGTGTCTTTTATAAGAGATCTGCAATGTGTGTTAATTAAAATTCCAATTGGCTTTCACTTATTCTAACCAATCAGTACCCAATAAAAGTGTTTCATCACTGAATTCAATGACTTGCAGCTTGACTAGTATAATAACATCTTGAATTGCTATTTTCAAATTTGTGATTTGTCCTAGAGCTCATACTCGATTTCCATTTGTAGTTATAACGGTTGTTTTGGATGGTGCATTGGGTTCCAAATAAAGCTTATCTATTAATTTCTTGGTAATAATACTGATTGCAGCACCAGAATCTAGAATTGTGACAACTGGAGTTTCCTTGATTCAGATATAGCATTTGGCTGCGATAGTTCTGAATTGATCTTTGTCTGATACATAATTGGTTTTTACTGCTTGCTTGGATCATTTCAAGATTTTGATCAAATTTTTTCATTGATTAGAATATTATAACATTTGTCCCAATGTTGCTGAAGATTTCAATTCCAAGAGATCATCGGCAATATTATATGATTGTAATTTGTCTATTATTGAAGGTTAAGACTTCGTTCGTAATCATTTGGTTTTAATCGCTGTCTGTGGGATATTGTCTTTTGAACCTGATTCCTCAATTTCCATTGGTTGCAGTTTAGCTGTAACCTTTCTAGTTCCTAGATTAAGTTTCTTATTGGACTCAGATTGCTTGATTTTTTGTTTTTCTTTAGTTTCTCTTCTATTGGTCAAATATGGTAATTTTTCTTGTTGTTCTATATAAACTTTTTCATCATCATCGTCAAAGGTTGATGATTATTCTATAATCAAATAATTAATTGGTCACCTAGGTTTATATGTCTTTGGTTGGGTCTTTTCAGATAAGCAGTCCCATGCGATGTGTCCAGGTTCTCTACATTTAAAGCAAATTATCTTTGGATTTCTCCATGGCTTATTTGTTTGTTACTTTTGCTTTTCTACTTGAGCAGATAGAATTTCAATTCATTTAACAAGATTCAATTACATCTTTTCAAATTTTTTGATCAGATATTTCACAGAGTTTTCAAGTGTCTTGGAGGAATTGAATTTGTATAGTTGTATTGGTGGTTCCTTATAATTGTTGGTATCTTGTTCAAACTTATATAGTTGAGCATATTTGACGGCTTGTTCAATAGTAGTTAGTTCTCTTATAGCAATTACTGGAGCTAAATGGAGTAGTAATCCTCAAATGAAGTATCAGAGTTTTTGTTTGTTATTCATTTCTTCAGCTACGTTGACTCTTTTAATTAGTTTCTTGAAAGCGGCATAGTATGAGCTGACTGGTTCAGTTGGTCCTTGTTTTCATTGTTCCAAATCTCTGGTCCATTTGTTAATCCATCATTGAGTACAAAATTTCTCCATAAATGATTCAGAAATATTTTTCCATTTCATAGTATCATTATTATTTTTGTTGTCTTTATAGTAAGTTAACCATCATTCTTCAGTTTCATCTTGTAGATGTCCATTAAGCATTCACAATAGTTTTTTACCATTCTAATTGTTGACTTTGGCAACTTTTTCAAAGGCAGTGAGTCATGTAATTGGATCTTGAGTTCCATCGCCAGTAAAGATTTCTATTCCTAAAATAGTTTGTTGAGTATTGACCTTCAAGTAGTTGAGAACATCATCTGCACTAGCCATTGTATTTGTTTCCAAAAATAATAAATCCAAATATAATTCTTCTTGATTATGTAAATAATTGGAATAAGAAATTTCAGGAATAATAATAGGGGTAGTTGGAATTGGTTCAGATAAGTATAAGCTTAATTCCTTAAATAAGTCGTTATCAATAGGTCAGGTGATATAAAGGATATCAAAAGAAGAGGAGAGTTCAATAATATTTATATCTGCAAGGTCAAATATGAAATTACTATAAATAGTAAAAGTAGTAAGAGTTTCAATAGCTACTCTATCAAGATGAATGGGTTCAGAATATCTGATAGATAGAATTAATTTTTCAATAATATTAGGAAAGGGGAATAGAATGCAAGAGTATTAAATAAAATAGTGATTAAGTTCTAAATGAATATTGAATAGCTAGAAAAGTAATATAGAACCAATTTCAAAAGTGAATAAAATAAAGATTATAATTTTCAATAGAAGAAAAGCAAATAGTATAGAACTTTTCTAGTCATCTTTGTTGGATTGCTTCTTTACTTAATTCTGGATAATCTTGATGTACTTGATCATATTCATTGGTAATGTGTTCAAATATTTGGTAATCTACTATGAATCTTCTACTGGCCTTTCTTTATTAGACTTTGGATTCCAAATTACAAATTCTTCTTTTGCTGTAAATACTTTCAATACTGAATAAAGCCTTTTCAGTTTCTCTTTATGACTCGTCTTTGGTAGTTTCTTCTTAGTCACATGATAAACTGAATCTTATAGATCAAGATTTCACAGTCACTATTAATTTGTTAACCTATTTTATAAACTTTAAAATTAAATAGATCAATGGACAACAGTAGCAAGGAATTACTTAATTTAGAGGAAAATAGCCTCAGTTATGGTATTGTTAAAGTGAAAAATGAACTATATAAATAATGAGAAAAATAAAAGTAAAATGAAGTAGAATATAAAAAGTAA